>NW_020873846.1:421564-460758 GCF_001901225.1 Dermatophagoides pteronyssinus
CGGGCGCAGAACAACAGCACCTGAGCGACCCAGGGCCGGAGGCTCGCCAGACTCCAAACCCTGTGCCCGAGCAACTGCACGACGCGCATCGGAATGTTGGTCATGATCACGTCGTTGATCAAACTTCCGCTAGTCGCGGACATGAAGTTGTCGAGCAAATAGTAAACGCACCAGCACGTGTCGCCGAGCAAGTCCGGGTCGTTGTAGGTTATCAGCTTGACGACCACATCCAAGATGGCGGTTGCGTAGCTGCGTGAAAAGTTGTGGCAGCCGCGACACATGTTGGAGATGGACCAAATGCCGTAGCGCATCACGTTGAGTGTGCAGACTGGCGAGTCGACGTTGCCAGTCTCGCGAATAATCGCGTCGATCACGCCCGACTCGATGATCATGCCGCGGTTCTCGCGACAGTCGCCCGCAATGTTGCCCAAACCCCAGAGCGACTGCTCGATCAGGAACTTATCGCCTGAGTCGAGCAGCTCGCCGAACGCCGCGATGCCACCGGCCTCAACGACCGCCGAAGTCTGCGAGCTAGAACCAGAGGCGACGTTCGTGAGCGTCCAGGCCGCTTCGAAGCGCAGGCTGTTGTGGTCGGTGCGCTCGCGCATAATTTTGATGAACGGCTCGACGAGCCCGATGTCGATGAAGGTTTGGATCGGCGGGTCGTAGTCATTGGAGAGGCTGCGCCGCACGGTCTGCACGCTTTCATATAACACATTGTCGTCACTGCTGAATAGCCCTTCGAGCACCTTCTCGGAAACGAAAGTTTTCTGCGGCTTCACGCTGCCTGCGAGCGGCTTTGCGCTCTGAGTGTCGTCGTTCATGCTCAGCTCGCCGGCCGACGGCTCTGCGTGTGTCGCGTTGCCGCGGCGCTTCGCGAGCTGCGCTTCACGCGCCGCTTTGCGGATTTGAAACTGCTCGTTTTCGCGCCGCCGCAGCGGGTCCTCAGCCGCGTTTTTGAAGTCTTTGCAGCGCTGGTTAGTTTTCGGCAACATCGATCGAACCAGCGAGCACCGCCAATATAGCGCAATATGAATATGTAAAAAGAATTCACTCAAATTTGAACGGGTACGACGCCATCTTGCGCGTCGCTGCGTTGAGCAGCAGCATTTCTGCACTCGACTGCAGCGCAGGGACCACCGCAATCAGTGTGCCGTTTTCGAGCTGCCGGTGCTGGGCGCCGTCGCGGGCAACATGTGAATAAAAGACGACGTAGTGGGGAAAGTCTTCGTCGCGCAACACCAGATTAGCGTTCGCGTGTGGCGCGGAATACGAGACAAGTGCGGTAAACGCCTCGAGCTGGCGGAAGCGCACAAACTGCTCCGCAGCGTCTAAACTGCTGCCGCCCTGAAAGCACCGCAAAAACGCGTCGAACAGCTCGCAGCCGACGCACAGCAGCCGCTGGTCGCCACCCACGATGAATTCCGTCGGGTTAGGCACCGTGCACACAGCCGCGAGCCCGCCGGCAGCAGGAAACAGCAGCCGCGGAAGCGGCATCAGCGGATAAGTGCAGTTCGGCGCTAGCGCGAGGCTCGATACCAGGTGTAGCCGCGTCTGAGCCGCCAGTGCATGCAAGGCACGATCGGCGCTCGCGAGCTGCGCGTCCGTAAGCGTGGCGGCCACGTTTCCAGCGTCGCCGCTAAACGCGGCGCCGAACACCACCACGTCTGCAATCTCGGCAGCGTGAGCGGCGACATAGTCGATCAACAAGCTCGTCAGCAAACTCAGGCCGCCACTCGCGTCCGCCAATCCGCCACAAAATAGCACTTGCCGGCTAGCCGCGGAGACCGGCAGCGGCAGCGCGGGCAACGGCGGCAACAACACGCTTTCAATCGAGAAACAGCCGTCGTCCTGCAGCCGTCCGCCGACGCACACGAATGTGCCCGCGACGAGTGTGTACTTGGCTACAACCGCCTCAGTCAGCTTGCACGGCACGCGCCCGGTTTCGTCTTCCAAAAAAATAGCTCGACTGCTGCGGGCGTCGGCCAGATACACGTTTTGCTCGACCAGCAGAGAGTCGATGTTCAACTTAAGAACGTCATGCGACAGATCACAATCGCAGCACACAATTCCGAATAGCCGCGCACTCGCGCCCGCTCGCAGAGAGTCGGTCGTTGCGAGTTCCGCGCCGAAGCAGCGCGCGAACACCGTTTTCAGCTGCGCGTTCCGCTCGAGGTATTTGCTGTCAAACATGCTTTCATACCGAAAGTCGCTCTTGCGAAACCGATCCGTCAGCTCGAGCAGTCCCCGCGACATGCAACTGCTGGGCAGCCTGCGCGGCTACGGCGATCGGTATTCTTTGATGGATTCGCTAATGCGAGATTTTAATATGTCGATTTTTTTGCGGTGTCTTATTTCACGCTCGAGCGGGTTGCACGCAATGGAGTACAGGTCGATCGGCTTGCTCTTCTCAACCGCCGCGCTGATCACCTGCAGCTCGCGGTTGCGCAGCAAGACGAGCGTCTCGGACTCGGTCTGAGTTTCGTCCGCGGAACGCACCGCCGCGCCAGGCCGTTGCTGCATGTTCTTCAGCATGAACTCAGACGCGTACAGGCTGGGGTCCGCCAGCCGAAACGGCTTTAGGTTGAAAGCCCACTTGCTTTGCGGCTCCGCGAGATTCTTCAAGTACGTGCCCAGCGCCGCGGAGCTCAGCGCCTTCGCGTAGCGCCCGCACGCCTCCCGGACAGCCGCATCGCTTTCAACGAAATCCGCGAACGCACGCGACTTTGCCGCGTGCTCGGGCACCGCGGCGTCTGCCGCGGAGCCTTTAGCCTCTTCCGCCATCTCCCGTGTTCATGAAGATCCTTCCCATGAGCAGGACAAAAACGTTTAAATAGCTTTTTTCATTACTAATTGCCGTAAATGGTGAAGCACAACAAAGCGGTTGATTGCAACCAAAGTCGTAAAGACCTGCACCCTCTTTACAAGACCTGGCTGAATCAGCCTGCACGTAAGCAACGCCGACGCCAGGCGCGCCAGGCGAAGGCCGCCGCCTCGCCGCTGGCGCCTATCAACTGTCTGCGTCCTTTCGTAAACTGCCCGAGCCAGAAGTACAACTGGCGCGTGCGCGCAGGCCGCGGCTTCACGCTCGAGGAAATTGCCGCCGTCGGACTGAACAAGCACTCGGCGCGCAGCGTGAAGATCGCCGTAGACGAGCGCCGCGTTAACTCCAATAAGGAGGCTTTTGAGCGCAACGTCAACCGCTTGAAGGAGTTCTTGGCCAACATAGTTATCGTCTCGAACAAGAAGGTCGCGGGCAAAGCGCACGCCGGACTCCCCGCCGCGGTCGCCGCCACGCAGGTTGCTGGAAAACAGCGCGTGATCAGGATCAGCAACAAGCCAGTGCAGGACCGCAAGGTGTTGGTCTCCGCTTAAGTTGCCATAGTTGGGTTCACAAAATGCATACATGTCTTTACGCGTACGCACAAGCCCAGTTTTTAACGCCCGCGATCATTTTCGAGTCGGTTTGATCGCTGGCGTACTTGCTTAAACTCTTCAGCACACCTGCGTAATCTAAATGCAAACTTACACACTGCGAAGCGCCGCTGATACTGCGAAACTAGACGCTGCTCGTGCACGGGGCTGCCTGCGCAGCCGTTTTTCTGCGCTCCCGTCAACGGAACTTACAATGCTTTGTGCAGCGTTCGCGAGCACGCCGCTCAGCAACCGGCGCTGCGCGCCCTTCATGAAACCAGCCATGCCCTCTTCCGAGTAGATTGTCCCAGCAGTGGCGAAGAAGCCTGTCTCTCGCAGGCGCAAACTTACTAGGAGTCCCGTTGCTCAGCACGGAAAGTAAATTGCGATGCCGCACCACGCAGTAAAGCGGGTGACACAGCAACTGGGCGACCAACGTCGGCCCTACCGCACGTGTCGCCTGCGTGCCCAGCGAGTCACACTGTGCACCGTCGCGCCGCAGCCGCGCAGCGCAGCGCTTCTGTAGCTGCTCCTGCAAACGGTTTACCGCGAACGTGCTGAGCGCGCCGGTGTATAACCCACGGACGCCGTTCGACAAGAGCACAAACGAAGTCGCGTCGCTTATCGTCTTCAATTCAAACGCGTCGCTGCTGCGCAGCTGATCATGGTGCGTCCACCGGAGAAACTTCTGCGCAGCCCAGCTGAGCTTCCGGTTTCCGGCCGGTTTCGCCGGCTGCTCAGTGGCCTTCAAAACGGCAGTGAGGACGGGGTTCGCGCTCAGAACAAACTTGCTGAAGTCCGTCGGATAGCCCGCGATTTCCATCCAGTTGGACCGAATGAAAACGCCTAGTGTCATTTCGGCTGGGTAATCGCCAAAATCAATTATAAATCTATCTTTTTGCGAGCGCTGAAGCGCCAGCTTCCATGCCCGCCCGTCGCCGAGTGACGCTCGTCGGCAACACGTTCACAAAGCACACCGCTCACCGCGCGGCGCAGCACGTTGCGTAATGCTCAGCGGATCGACGTACTCGCAGGACTACACAGCGAAGCGGCAGCGAGATGCTCTGCATCGCGCCTCCACCGACGCCGCAGTGACCGTGCAGAGGTTCGCACGCATGTGGTGCGCGCAGCATCGCTTTGTGCGTATGTTCGTGTACAAATTCACAGTCTTTAAGACACAGCTGCCAAACGCGAGCATCTCTGCGTCGCTCGCGCTGCTGAGACTGCTATCAGTTGTTCGCAAACACTTCTGCTTCAACGCTTCGCTCTTCGTGCTTGCGCGGGACTGCGTCGTCGTAGGCACAGAGTGCCTGACCTACTCTCCGGAGAACCCGCTTTCACGCTTAGCGCAAATCACAGGCTTAATCCTAAGTCCCGAGGCCTGCGACTCTTCCGAAGTCAATTCTTTGTTCCAGTTTGATTTTCGTGGCTTCATTGCGGCGAGCGCACAGACTTTCCCGGACTCCCCCTGCATTCTGGCGCCATGCTACTATGCGCCTCTGCGATCACTGTTACAAGCGCTTGCAGCAGCGCTGAAGCGCGAAAGCTGCGCTTCTTTTCAGCGCGCCGTAGATCGTTCACTCATCCTCGAATCACTCGACGCGTTTTTGCAACTCGGCAGGCTCATGATTTCGCAGCCGTTCAAATTCAAATTCCGCCAAAACTGCGCAGAAGTTGATCTCTCAGTCGTTTCTGCGAGTGCCATACGCTTGCTAGAAGCCACGTCAAACGAACCAGATCTTCGACTGTCGTTTATCGATCAACTGTGCGCTTTTCCACGCGTTTTCACGGAAGTGTGCGTAAACCAAGTCAACTGGCTTTGCCGTCCGCAGCTTTTTCTTGATGTCTTTAAGACGTTCGTTGCGCGAGTAGACGAGAACACTGTAAGCTGCACCCCTCTCACACGGAGCGAAATTACTGCACTTCAGTTCATGACCCGCACGCTAGCTGGAGCTCTTGTTAACCAAGCCGCAATAACAGCCACTTCAATCGTTGCAGACGACGCCCTCTGCAACGTCTTCCAGCGCGTAAGAGACTCAAGCGCTTGTCCAGCTGCTTCTATGCCATGTACAATAGAGTCATCCACAGTGTTTGCGCGAGCCATCTTCCAGTCACTGCTAGGCAGTCACGAAACATCCGGATTCACTTTGAGAATGTGCAGCGCGCACCTCAACCTCAACCACTTTGTAACGCTGCTTGCCGCAATTTACTTGCTCATCCTTGAAGCGGTGACGACACAAAGCACTAGCATGTTTGAGTTCCGCGCAACCGTGCTCTATGCTTCTTACTTCTTTGCCTTGAAGCACAATGCTCAGACTACTCACTTCCCAGAACTCCAACTACTTAATAACCTTCAGTTAAACGATTTCTTCACTAAACAGTTGCGCGAAGCTCTGAACTTTCTCACTACAAGAGCTCAAGGCGACGCGCAAAACTCGTCACTCGACGGCGATAGCTTGTTGCTGGTCAGCTGCTTTATCACGCGCCAACCTCTTCGCCCCGCAGATCTAGAATTTTGCGATAGCCTGCGTAATTTGCTCGATTCTCCCCGGTTCAATGGCTCTACTGCTGCCGACAGCGGCGATTTCTTTTACAACTTATTCAGCAGCATTTTCCAAGTGCGCTCTGCGCTGCACCGCCAACATGTTCCCATTAGTGATCTTCGCGACAAACTGCTGCAATTCACTAGGCAGCGGCCTGACGAAGAACTCACACTCACCGTTTTCGACCTGGCTCCTGTCGTCCTCTTTAACGTTCTCGACTACAGCACGCAATGCATTGGTCGCAACATGCTTGTGCTGCAAAGGTGGCTCAAAGCTAGCTACGATCTACTCAAATCGGCGCCCTCACCCGACTTGATTGAAACCTTTCTTCAGTCAGAGACCAGCGCGCTTGTTACACTGTTCGCAAAACTGGTGAGCGTTCAGCTACAACAGTGGTTGACCTCTCTTGAGGCATGTCGCTGCGCGAGCGAAACGCCTTTCGACTATACAACACTATCGCGCACGCGCAGCTGCACTGCCTCATTGCTTCAGCACTTAGAATGCCGCGCTTCAATCGCGCTCTCTAGAGGCACAGAGTTGCAAATCATCGCGCTGCTACACCCTGTCTCAGTGTACGCGCAGCTTCTGCAGCTGCATCAACTGAGTGACTTCGCGCTCCGCACAGCAGACGCAGCTAAACAGGACCGCACGGTTACAAAGCGACGTCTCGCTGCATGGTCTAATGTTGAAAATCAATTTGCAGATCTCACGTCTGTCAAGGTCCATTTACTAACTGCAGTCCGACTTTTTCTGCAGCCTTGCTCTGCGCCTAGCCAAACTTTGCAGCGCTTACTCGCCTTGATCCACTCGCGCCACTACCCCGTCAACGTGCAGCAGGCTCCGATCAATGTCCTACGAAGCTGCGAACTTGCGAGCGCTATTAGCCTTGTCTTAAAATTTCAATCTGCAGAAAGCTTCGCAAACGCGTGCGCCCTCGACAGTCAAGCGATTGCAGAGCTGTACAAATCCAGCTTCAACGCCTTTCATACTCTCGAGCCCACAAGCGACGCTTCATTCGCTCTCCCTACTCTCGACAGCAGCAACGTTTTGCCCGCGTGCAGCATGCGCGCCGCGACTCCGCTAATCACAAACCTTAACCAGATCATGGTAGCGTTCGTTCGGCCCGACGGCAGTCTCGAAGAAGGGCAAGATGGAGGTGCCCTCCGCCTGTCGCTGCTACATTCCATAGTAGACTTGTTGCACGCGGCCCATGGAAGCGTGTCCAGCGATGACGAGTATTTCACCCTGTCTTCCGCGACGCCTTCGTACGCCTTGTACTTTTTTGGTATTGTACTCGGCTCGTACTTGTTTGCTCAAGAAAGCAACTCAGTCCTCGTGTTTCCCCACGTGTACTACAAAACAATGCTGCTCCAGCCCGTTTCGTTTGAGGATCTCGCCCAACTCGACGAAGCGTTTTTCGCGCACTTAGTGCGTATTCTCGATAGCGACGGCGTCGATAGTCTGCATCTGACGTTCAGCTATGAGCCGGACGCTGCTATACAACTTGAGCTCTTGCCCGACGGGCGTGAAATTCCGGTAACTGATGAGAACAAACGCCTGTACGTAGCACTCACAATCCGCGCATACTACATCGCAAAAGTGCTCTATCCTTGTTTGCACTATAGGCAAGGAATCGCAACCGCGATCGGCGATGCAATTCTGCATTTGTATACGCCCGTTCTATTAGAGCGAAGCCTCCGCGGCGACGCGCTGAGTCCGCTTGAAATCGTTCACTGCCTCCGAAAGCATACGACTTACAGAGAACCTTACTCCGACACGCACCCTACCATTTTGATCTTTTGGAGCGTGCTGCGCAGTTTCAGCGAAGCGGAAATGCGGAAGTTCTTGCTGTTCAGCCTCTCGCGCGCGGCGCCTCCCTGCCACAGGTTTGCAGAACTCTCGCCCAAGTTCTGCATCGAAAAACTGGTGGGCAGCACCCACGCTTTGCCCTCTAGCGCAGCCTGCATTTCACTACTACGGCTGCCCGACTACGGCGAGAGTGTCCTCTTGAAAACTAAGTTGCTCTACGCAATGCACAACACGGACACGTTCGAACTGCAGTAGACTAGTGCACTTCGTACGGCGGCACGATTGGAATGTCCCACGGTCCGTCGACGTAGCGGCGGTAGCGATTGGCAAAAATGAAGCAGAGCGGTGCGATGAACTGCACGCAAAAAATGCTGAGTCGCGCGCGGAACAACTTACCTAGAGAAGACCATGATCTTGAGCACGCGGTTCTGCACCACGTTGATAGTCAACCAGCAGACCAAAGAAATCAGAAAAAAGGTGAGATACACGTCGTGGTGCACAGGGTTGCGTTTCTAAGAGCGCGCCAAAGCAACTTACGTAAAGCAATCTGCGAAACGGCAGAGAAAGAATCAGAACGCCGACAGCGCAAAGAATCGCAGAAAACACTTTGTCCGTGTTCTTTAATTTGCTCACCAACAGCGACGTGCCCGCCACCGCAGAGTTAAAACTTATCAGGCGCAGCGTGTGGCTGCTGCTGTCTTTCAGAACGAACTCATAGTCGTAGAAAAACAAATGCGTGACAAACATGATGACGGAACACGAAACGCTGGTAACTGGCGACAGGCTCTCTGACAGCGACTGCAGCACGGGAATCAAGATGCGCAAAATTCCTATTATGACGATCAGCCTTTTGAGCGTGTTGAAGCGGCTGAATTCTGTTTCTTCGTTTCCGTTGCAAGTCTCCAACGCAATGTGGAAACGCGCTGGGAAGAAACAATACATAATCAGCAAAACAGCGTCAAGCGCCAGCAACCTACGATTCGTGACGACGCTAGAGTCATTGCTCAAACATAACACGATAATGAGTAGCAAATAAAGCAGACAGAGCGGGTGTACAACAACTGTTGCAAACCGCAACAATTGTGCGTAGCTCTTGTGCGGAACGGCAGCTAGCGCTAGCAACTTCGCACTTACTCATTTTCATGTACTCCAGGAACTGCCGCGGATCGCTGTAGTTGTCGGGCAGCGGCTGCTTCTTCCACAGCACGCGCTCCCAGACGGAAACCGCATAGAACGGCGCGTTGCGCGCTTTTTCTAGAATAAAGCTCTCGGTAGACCAGGCGGGGATAAGTAGCGAGTCGCCCTCGCGCAGTTGCTTGTCGGATACGTCACTGTTGAGTACGAGGACGTGCGGTCGCGAGAAACCGCAGTTCGAGCACTTTGTGTCACTGCTCTCATATTGAAATCCGTCAAAAGGGCAGTGAGAACATAGTATCATTGAGAGGTTTTCGAATTTTTCGAATCGAACTCGAAAAACCGCGCGTGATTATTATATTCGCAGATCAAAAAACGCGTACCTAGTCTCGCGAGCTTTGCGAGCACACAACGACTCGCAATGTCGGAGAACGAGTTCGCATAAAAGATTCCGCTCGTTCTCCGGCCGAGATCAAAAATGAAATACTCGAAGTCTCTACAGAAGCTGTTCTCCGAGATTAAATCAATCCAGCCGAGCGATTTCAGCCTAGACAGCTCTCAGTTCGACTACCCGTCGCTCAACGCTGTCAACACAGCGGTGAGCGAAAGCGATGATTCGATTCGCAATTGGGAGCTCACGCAAACGCTAAAGAAAGGACCGGGACAGCACGGATCGCGAAACTGGTTTTTCCGGCTGCACTGGGCGATCCACCAAGCGCTGGCGCACACCGAACCGCGATTCGCTAGGTTGTTGCTGTTTCAGGTCAAACTGTTTCACGGACAGGCGCACGCGCGTGCTTTAGAACTCGCCGTTTACATCTCCTCGAGCAGCTCGAGTATGGCACTTCTCGCTGGCTTCTACAAACTAACGCCGAATATTTCCGCGTCAGCTTGGCGCATGCACCGGCCGGTGTTCAGCGATGACCAAGTTTTCTTTTCTGATTCAATTGTATACACCGTCGTTCGCGGCGGCCGAATCAGCTTCAAAGCGGACGGCAAGACGGCATTCTCACATTTGGAATGCGATCTGAGCACGGCGGCGAGGTACTACAGGAATATGGCAAAAGCGAACGAGAAGTTCGGCCAGGTTGTGCTCGACAGGTCCTCACTAAGCTTGGGCGCCATTTTCTGGCCGCAGTTTTGCGGAGTGCTGCAATATGCCGATATCCATATCTACTACGAGCCGCTGCTCGCGAATTTGCTCGAAGAGCATGATAATCAGATTGTTCCATTACTCGATTCATACGAGAACTTGCAAAGTTTCAACATGGCATGGGGCGCGCACTGCGAAGGGGCGGCTGTTAGCCAGGCACAGACTCCGTTTCAGCTTTTGAGAGGCAGCGCAGAAACTCTGGGAAACGATTGTGCAGCGTTTGCAGAAACGTTTCGCTTACTCAGTGAACGGCTTCAGGTGACATCGCTGTATTTCGGTTGCAGCGATTTCGCATGCTGCACGGTCGGGCGAGAGCTTTACGCTCAGTTGAAAACGCCTTCTTCTGTGGACCTTGACGTGCTTTTTCTTAAAAACGTTGCCGAACGCGGGATGCTGTTTTTGCGGAACACTGGAGAACTCCTGCCTCCTTTCATTCTGTCGCTCGGTTTCAAAGCTCTATCTCACCTGCTGCCTTTTTTTAACAAAGGCGGCGCACCAAATCAGCAGTTCGATCTGCAACAGGAGCAGGAAAGAACGACATGCTCGGTGCCGACCATCATACTGCGGCGCGCGCCCCTGACAAATACGAACTTAATCTCACACGCGAGCGCCGGCATACTTTACGAGGAAGAAAGATTATCTGTGTCAAAGCCGCCTTGCACTATCATGCAGTACCAACAGGTTAGAAGTTCGTGTTCAGATGCAAGTGAAATGCGTAAGAGAGACGCGACTCTCGAGAGCGACGCTGCGCGTCTCGCAGACTACCTTATCAGTGTTCTTTCCAACCTAACAACAGCTCCGGCGAGCAGTGACGAACTGTTTGCGAGCTGGTTGCATTCGTTGGGCCTGAAGAGCTTAGATTTTGCGCAAATGGTAATCGGAAGCTATAAAGAGAGCGGTCAAATTTCGACACATACGATAAAGATAGCTATGCGCATTATACTCATAAAAGCGTTATCGAAAGTGTTTGAAGAAAAATTTCGCAACGCGAGAAAGCTTTTCTGCAAGTCTCAGCGAAACAATGTTCCATCAACTTTGCAAAGGGCTGTTTACGAGTCGAACGGCGAAGTAGGTCATTCCGAGTTGCTGTCAGGAGAACAAGACCTAAAGTCAGACTGCGTGAAGTACTTTTTGAATCGCACAAATCAGTTTTGCCAGCTAGTAAACTCTGAACTGAAGTCTTTCCTGCAGCAAATCTTTGACAACTCTCTAAAGCTCACGCCGGCGAAAAAAGAGATTCTCATTGTTTACCACGAACTTGTACAAAACGGAAAGCATTATCAGCGCAAAAACGACTCAATCCACGAGCTCACCCTTACTGCCAACTGGGCTGCTCTATCGAAACTGTTCAACTCTGAATTCTTTATCAGCGCAGCCAAACAGCGACTGCACCTCTACACGGCCGACAGCTTTTTCTTTGGAGAGCTGAACAACGTGTGGCGCTCGCTGGAGCCTTACTACGACGAGGTGATCAAAATGACATACAACAATATTAACATCGTTGTGAACGAAAACCTGCAACTGGACAGAAAGTTGATGCACAGCAAACCACACGAACTAAGCAGCTCCTGCACCGAGTTGATTGACGACTCGAACGAAGCTCTATTTCCGATAAGAGGAAAGTCGAGGTTTATCAACAGAGACAGTAGGACGTCGGAGACGCTGATGGCGCTGCTGACTTCAAAGAGCTCATTTAACACTTATTCGCAGGACTTCGACGACGCGAGCAAGATGAACCTTGAAAAAGCTTACAGCCCCGCGTACATTTTCGATCCTGCTGATGACATGGGTGGTATTAGCACTATGTATCTGTCGGTTAGCTTTATGATAAAGTTTGCTTTGCCCAAATTTCGACGCTCTACAGGCCTTTACTCAACGCCGCTGAATGCAGACGTTATGTATTATGTCGATCACCTGCGAACGGACTGGAACCGAAACAGTTTTGGCATGACGCAGCTGAAGCTGCAGCCGCAGAACAACTTGCAGCGTCTTCCAGTTACCGAGCGATTTGCGCATCAACTCTTCTTCGTTAATAGGCAACTCACACACGGTGCTTTTAGCGTGCTTCGAGAACACATGATGCGTCTGAAACGCGGTCCGTCCTATCGGCCTCTTTGTCCCGACGAGGCAAGGGCCAGCGTCAAATTGCGAGCATTCTGCTATCCCGCCTGCGTGTACAACAAACAGAATATTTGCGCAGCAAATGCTAATCTCGTTATCAGCCTCATTCGTCAAGCAAGCGAGCTGCAGACACTGCTGTACTTCCCGAGGAACGGCGTGCAGCCGCATCTGCGTGTGCCAACTGCGCTAATCAACGCAGGTTACGAACTCTTGAGTCACGACCATTGCTTAACTGCTCTGTCCTGCGCGCTCTTCGTGATGTCGCTCTCTGAGGAAAAACGCGTTGTGAGCCTCAGTGAAACTGTCCAAGCAGCTCATCTGGGTTTCGAAGCGCTTTGCTACTCGCAAAAATTCACTTTGTCGCAGGTCTTGCGCTACTTCGATCTACTTTGCAGATTTTATTTGCAGACCATGCCCGATACGGAGCAAATTAAGGTCGTCCATAATGTCGAGCAAAAATCTGAGCCATCGCCGTTCAGTCAGTCGGAGCATTCCGGTTTGAGTACACTGCAGCAACCATTTCTGCAGCAGCAAAGCGGATCGCATAACTCGAAGCTGCACTCTTCTTTGAGTAGCTTGTCAACGAAAAAATTGAGTAAAAGCCTAAGGCACGCTGAGACATCGCAGAACCAGACCGCAGGCTGTTTTAGCGATACTATAAGGCGCATCCTGGAGAACGAAGATCGCGGAAACAACGTTCTCAGTGTTCATCTTTCAGACATCGAGCGGAATCTGAGCGGCATCTCTTATTCCGGCGTTTTGTGCGAACTGCTATTGCTATGTGTGAGTCTGATTTATCGGCTCACGCTTGATCTCATCGAGCCAGTGAATGCGAATAAACCGCAGCTTTCTCTGCAGTCCTACGCGGAACTGGCCAAGAGGATCTTTGCAATAATCGCAGTACTCAGCTCCGAGCACTGCAACCAAGCGGCTACCGTGACGGAATTGCAGTACTGCATTGAGTATGCGCGGATCCACTTCTGGAAAGCCATGCTGCACATGTCGAACAACACTGCGTATCGCACCCAGTGCATCGCATCGTATCGAAAGTTTATCAGCATGGCAATTCTGAATTATTGCTTGCCAGACGACGTGGTAGCGGTGGCAATCGTGGAGTTCGTAATCTTGAAGGACGCGGAAAACCGGACGTTGCGGCAGACTCGGCCCGCAGGCGATCCGTTAGAATGTTCGTTAAACGCTGCACACGGGTGGATCCTAACTTACCGCTCGCTGAGCATTAACCGCCGCGAGCTAAATTGTGTCGGCAGCCTCACGCTGTTGCTATGGTCAGCAATCAACCTACTGCAGCGTTGCGTCGATCCGACCAATCCAGAAATCTGCGAAGCGCTTCTGCTTTGTGGAAAGCTGCTCGTGCAAGGAGCAGTAGACCACATCAAATCTGCCTTATTTACTTGCTCGACCACGATAAACTCCATTTGGAGCAACTCGTACATTCCGAAGAACGATGATGATCTTTTCAAGGTAAATAAAGTGCTTCACGCGATGTGGTACTCGCCAATGCACCGCGCGGTGATCACTTTCGCAGTGCAAAATTGCTTTCGCGTCGCCTACTTCCGTTATGTCATCAGGCTAAAGCGGATGTACAAGTACGAAACAACGTTACTAGTAGAGCTACGGGACGTGGACGGACCGCAGGCTTCTTCGAAGACAATGGTGTTCATTCCAACAAACAATACGATAAAGGACGTCAAACAGCGCATAGAAGACATGACTTGGGAAATTCTGCTAGCGGAAAGTCTCTGCATCCCTTTTGCACAGGAGCGTCTGCTACTGAACTCAACGTGCAACAACTTCGGGTTAATTAACCGCAGTGAGCAGAAAGAAAGGCACGTTCCGCTAGAAGACTCAAAATTGCTACCTCAGCAATTAAACAACGCCAAAACGCACTACTACCTGGTGGACCAGTTTGCATCATGCAAAAAAGTATTCAGCTCGAAAACATCACCTGATCAAATTGTGTCGATTGTGCGGAAGTGCATTTTTTGGTGCGAGACGGGGCTTGATCTGCACGAAGAGCTGCGCGCAGGGCGGCAGTCGCGCGAAATGCTGAGCGAAGGTTGGAACTACTTCAGCTCTGCAAAACCGACGAACGATCGCACTCCGTTCATTTGGTTCAGAAACCTATTCCAGCTGAACAAGATATCAAACGACTTGCTGCAGTCGAATTCGACGGTTAGCTTTTCTCTGCTGACCGCGATGAAGGTTATCAAGACAAGCCACTGCGACCAGCTGCTAGCCGTTAAGTGGCTCGTGCTGTTTTTATCAGCGCGAAAAGATTTGACGCAGGCGCGACTGAATGAGTCTTACGAGTCAGAAAAGGAAAACCGACGAAAAACCACAGTTGTTCATGCTTCAGGCAAGGTTGCCGCATTCGAAGCGGATTCGGGTGCTGCTGCCGCTTTTTTCTATCCAATATTGAAACTTGAAAAGCGAAAAAGCGACGCTTAGGCTCACAGGCCGAACTTGCCAGATTTTTTGAAATTAATATTGATCAAGCCGCGGGCACAGCTCTGCTTGCAAGTTTAGCGTCGGAAAGCGTTTAAAATGTCAATGCTGTACGACACGATTATGTGTGACTTGCTGCCGAAGCATACGGCAAGGCTGCTGACGGCCAACACACTTTCCTGGAAGGCTCTTCACTTAGAGCTGCAGTCGGTCGCAATGAACGAACAGGAGCTAAGCTCATGCGCGCATTGCGTGGCTTACATGATGCCAAACAACGAGGCGGGTTGCGCTGACTTACTGGAGTTCGCACTGTTCGCTCTGCAGTCTAATGCTCGCAAATTTGATAGCGTACTGCTGATTTGCGAAATTGCTAATTTGTTGATGAGTCACATCCTGAGCGCTGCTCGTGTGGTCTCACAAACTCTTCACTTTCTTCAATTACAAATTAGCGTGATCGCTCTGGTTTGCGTCACGCAAGACAATGACTACGTCAGCTTCGCGGAGAGTAACGGTCAGCATTTTAGCGCCACCTTTAAAAAGAGCGTCGAGGAGCTTATTGCAGCTCAAAGCTGCTCGCCGACGTTGGAGGTGGATAACGAAGAGTTCGGCTTGAGACTTACTGAAATTGCAGCAAGGTTTCACTTGAGCTACACTATCAGTCTCTCGCACTTGATTTGCGCCTTCGACAACCGCGCCCTCGCCCCATTGCACTCAGACGATGATTTTATCTATCATTTTGTTCAGTTCTGTAGCGGAATGGCAAGCTCAAAACTTATGCTAGGCAATTTGCCAATTTACTCTAACTCTTGCTTCGCACTCATGCAAAACAGAAAGTTCTATGTACAAATTTCTAGTGATGAGATGATCGAACTCTTTGAGCAGATGCCTGACTGCATCACCGCGTGCGTAAAATGTCTTACAGTGCCAGACACTGGTCGCGAGAACTTAGCTGCGCAGTTGGCGTACAAATTGTTGACAGAGCTCTGCTACAGCCCGGCCTGCGTTTTCCGCTCGCTGCTGAGCAGCGGTTCAGTTTTTCTGTCGAAGTTACTGTATGGGTTTGACCGTCCCGAGGTCATGTGTCAAGAAGTGCACCGCGACGCAAAAGCCTTCTCCTGTTCTCCCGATGGTGTTAGTAGCGCCTTGAAAACGCTCTTTAACGCAACGTTCATTGGAACCCTTTGTTTGATGAGCTGCGGATTCGGCGTAAAAGACGCAATGCACACATTTGATAAGAAAGTTTTGACAACCGAGCTGCTTTCCGAATCTTATTACCTTATATCTCAAGAATTTGATGCACATGAGCATCAGCAACTTTTTCGTGAAGTCTTTCAAGAATACTATGCAGTTAACGGCGAGGTCGCAACGCGCAGCAACGAAGCGACAGCAAACGTGCTGCTTCTCTACATATTGCGCTTCACCGCGCAAAAGCGCCAGGCACAAGCCAACGAGAAGTTGCTAGCGGCTGAACTGGAGCCGATACTGCGACGCGTCTTTTACACTTTTCCCGCTGAAGCGCATCTGATCCTGCTTTCGCTGTGCAAAGAGTTACTCAACGGTTTGCTATCTCCTAGCGAAAACACGCAGCTGGCAGATGCGCTGCAATCTTTCTGCTTGATAGGGCACTTAGACATAGTTGCGGGCTGCGAACTGACATATATCAAGGCGTTTCTGGAGCTTTACTACTTGTTGAACACAGAATTGTCGTCCGTTTTTGATGCAGAAATTGCAAGAGCAGTCTTGAGCGTGCTCCTAGACAGCATAAGCTGCACGTCGTTCAACCGTATTCAGTTTGCGAGTTTGCTGAAATCGCTTCCTGCAACAACGCATGAAAATTTTAACAACAGCTTCCAGCAAGCCTGTTTTTCCGAACGATTCTTTGGAGCCGCTGATTTGTTGATTTGCGGCTGTGCATCTCGGCGCACAGCTTACCAATTGAATGGAAACTGCGACGCGTACTTATCGCCGCACAGCAAAGCGCGCCAATCTCAACGGAACGACGCACCCTGGAGCACCGCAGGTATGGTTCCAAATTCTGAAACTGGCCACAATCCAAATCGAACGTTAGCTTTCTTAGACTATATTCCGATTTTCGATCCAGAAAACTACAAATGCGATGACACAAGCATAGCTGAGACAAAGGCCGATAGTTTACCCCAAACGAGCATCGGCACAGTCAAGCTGACACCTATACCTCCATCTGGTGTGTCATCTCATGTTGGTAATAATGTTGAGGAGCAAGACGGTTGGAGCGAGGATGAAATTGCGCTTGACGCTGACGGCCACAAAGACGCTGTTCAGCTCAACTCGGAATCTGCACTCCATGCTCTGACCAACGCTGACAGCGTGCGCAACTCTTCGCAACAGCTGCTCGACCAGTTTTTAAAGCCCAAAGCTCCGCATTTGCAAGAAGGTCTCGAGAAACTTCGGAAACTGTCTAACTTACATAGCAACGTGTTTTCGAATCTAAGGAGAATCATGCAGAACTCAGAAACTCAGCATTTTCCAGAGTCGCAAGATTGCTGTCAGCCGCGCGCGGACTTGAATAAACAACAGATGACTAGTTTCAAAATCGAATCTACACCGATAACACCAGATAATGTTCAAACTACAACGCAAATTACTGATGCTCTCTTGCCCGCGTCGGCAGAACCCGGTACGAACCACAGAAGAGCACTCAAGGAAGAGCAATGCGACAAAATAGAGAACGATATTCATAACACAAGTACCGAACTTAAGCCTTCAATTGTACTTGACTTGAATCGTAAAGTTGTAAAGCATGGACTTCGCAGACACGAAACCATTAAACCGGTAGCTATACCGCACGACTCGGGCGCGACTCAGCGTGCAACAACTTTTTCAACGCTTTCAAGTGATCAACTTTCTCAAGACGCTATATCTTTCAATCAAATTAGCAACTCGGCTGACGCACTAGACAGCATCCAGATTGACTGCCCTGCGCGTGACCAACGCAATTCTACAGATGTTCGAAGCAAGGAGAACGATAGAAACTCTGATCAACTTAAGCAGACTCAAGCCTTAGATAAAACGATTATGCAGGGCGAGAATTCCGTAGTCCAGCTTGACTCAGAGCAGAAACCGACACATTTAGCAGCGAACACTGTACAAGAGGACGTAGATACCGATTGTCTTGTTCAGGAGCGGAGCGAGCGTGCTATCGATCATGCTGGCCAGGAAATAGAACGTATGAGCCGTAGCACTCAGCACCCGGCAGACAATCGTGAACTAGACATGCAGCGACAGGCTAGCAACTGCACAGTACTGCCGCAGACAGCGGCTAAGCGAGAACTTACGCAGAAACACAAGCGTTCAGGCTGTTCGTTTGGTTTTTCAAGTGACGATCTAGGTGATCGCAATTATGGTAGTACTCACGATGTAGAAAAAGAAGCTTTGATTAAGACCACTAATGTGCTTGAATTTGTTAGTCCTGATTGCGAAGAAGAACGGTCGAAAGTAGACTCTCAGCTTCTTAGTACGAAAAGCCTTCTCAATCCTGAGGTGAACTGCGCTGAGCGCCATGCATCTCGGGAAAACCAAATGTGTGCTGCCGTCCAATTTGTCGGTCTTCCATTCGAGAGTAACGCTAAGTTCCAGCAAAACACTGAGGACGGGGTACGCAACATAGTTGATCAGAGCACTCATCTGAAGTATGGGATGAACCGCGTAGAAGACCTGCCGATACTTAGTGCGAATGCAGACTCGCTTAACGCTGAGCACAATGCACCAGTATTACCCCAAACGCAAAGTTCCAGTGCTCTTCTCTCGGCTCAGCAGTGCGAAAACATTCTGAGGACTAGTATTGGTAATCGTAGTGAAGAGCCGCTATTCGACAGTCTCTACACTGAGGCTCGATTTGTGCGTGAGGCAGACTTTGTCTCCAAATCTGATGCTTCGAGCTTCGGCGAAGCGACTGCAACAAAGGTAAAAAGTTTGCACAAGCAACCATCTGACGACGCTGAACAGCAAAAGTCAAGCCTTTTGCTGAAACCGGTTGACGACAGTTTATTTAAGCACCACAGCAGTGATTGGTCAGACCACCGCAGCTTTACAGAGGAAGAGAATATAGAACTAGGGAAATTCGGTAAACGAGGCGCGCAGAGAATCAGCCTGAGCACATATCCTCCCCCCGAACAGAAACAGGAAACACCCTCTAATTACGGAGTGTCTGTACAACGAAGTCTGACGGCGATTCGCGTCACTGCGCCGTTGTGCTTGCAGAGTGAACTGAATGAAGAACATGAAGTGCACCGAGCTACACGTCGCGCTAAAAGCTCTTTGACCAGAACTGAAACTCTGTCCAGTTCTAGAGCTGTTGGCAGCAGTGGACGAAGCTTGCTTGATTCTGACCAAACAGATACTGGAGGAACCGTGACCGAGTCTTTAGCTGCCGGCGATAATCTTCACGTTCAGCAGAAAGAGCGCAGTGAAAAGGTTGAAAAGACGCCAGACGTTACGCTAAGCTGCTCACCGATGCGCACATTTGATATCATGACAGAGCAAGCATGTTTGGAAGCGCAAAAAAAAACAGCGGGTTCAAGTATGGTCAGCAAGGATGATTTGGCTCTTGACATTGCACCGCATGCAGATAGAAGTTTAAGCGCAGGCGCCGAATCCAGTGAACTCGACGCAGGAGATGAATTTGAGCCGTCTTCTGTTTGCGGTTCACAGGTAGAGAGCAACCCAGTTTCATGCACGTCTGAAGACTCTTTAATTGGGTGCATCCCGCTGACGAGGCGTCTAGAAGCAGGCAGAGTAAGCATGTCTGGTTCGGACAACTGTGAAGGCATTGTGTTTGCGGAGAACATTGTACGTCAGGTTGTGGTCGGTGAGTTACCGAGCGCTTCTAAATTGCCTGAGGCCGATCGTAGCTCGCTTCAACGAACTGAACCTGAATCTCGGAGCGGTAGCCTGTACTCGAAGACAGCATCTTCAGCTTCAAAGAAGCAGACTGTTTGTGCCGCAGTTTTCGATGATCACTATTTCTCAGCTAACAGAGACAATCACCTTGAGATGCAGTGCGACAGACCGCAACTGCTAAGCGATAGGCGCGTCTCGATTAGTGCTGTGAACAAATCCGAGCCAAACTCAATTGCTTCAGATATCGCAGGAGCCGTAAACTCGGGTTTGGAAGATTTCGAATGCAAGCGGGACGAATTTCTGCCTGAAGCGCCTTGCAGTAGGACTATGAGTTTAAGTGCTGTGTCGCTTTTCCCTCCTGACCACGGTAAATTGACCTATTCACAGGCGTATTCACGAAGCGCAGACAATGTCTGTTCATCAATTGAGGGCGCCTCAACATCGCAGGCAGCTTCGCTAACTAAAACACCAAGTGTCGATAACAGTTTCGTAAAGGATGATGCAAGCAATCTATCTGTTTCCAAGGTTTGCTCAGATAGCTGCAATGAGTCTCCAGCACCGGGAGATGGAGATTTTTTTGACCACAACTGCAATTCGTCTTCCTTAACAACCATTTACTCTGGTCAACAGTACTCAGCGGTCCCTATGGCAGACCACATCACGACCCTTTCTCACGATTCGAACCAGGCTTCTTTTGAAGCTGCAGTTTGCTGTTTGGGAGACGTTTCTGGCAAGCAGGCGAAGCTAGACTTTCAGGTTCGCGATGAGCCCACTCCCCACTGCTTAACACAGCAGATACCTAGAATAGTCTCACAACTGGATGCGTGTGCAGAACGTGAGGCGAAACAAAGTGAAACGAATCTTACCGCAGCATATGTCGGCGCGGAAGCGCGGAGCGCCCGTTCAGTTGACACGGAAAACGATTTCGAGTCGGGCCGCGCGAACGATGTTGAAACTCGTACCGAAGGAAAGGCTGGCAGCGGAAAAAACGATCTCGCTAGAGCTGTGCTAAACGTATCAAACACTGATTCGGGTAATCCCAATATCTTGTTAGCGCGAGAAGTAACGCACAGCCAGAACGTGGCTTTCACGAAATCTGGGCATACTGATCTTAATCAGGTTAGCAAAAAGCAGCCTGAGTGTGGCGGAACCGGAATCGATGGCACGGAAGCGCCGAAAGAAGCGTTGGCTACTGGTGCATCAGAAGCCGACGCACGCCTTGAGAGCGGGTCAGCTAGCAGAGCTGAGCGGAGAGTTAATGGGCTTTCGTGTTCTGCCGACGACAAATCAACTGATAATGGTAAAGACATCGCTTCACTATCTCGATTCTTGCGCGACGAAGCTGAGGGTGCTATTAGACTCGATTCGTCAGAAGCAGAACCGGGCTTAGGTGCGTGGTCAGAGGAGTCTAATGGGTCGGAATACTTCCAACAAAGAATCGACTCTGATGAGGCATTCGAACAGATCGCACGCGATGGCAATCGCCAGAAATCTGTCAGGGGTGGTCGTCAAACACCTATGCAGACGCGCAGTCCAAGCGCAGAGTTAACAAAACGCGATGCTCTTGTGCGTCCAGCTGGGCGGAAATCAGCTTTCTCTGGTAACTCGCGCGAACAATCCCCAGAAATCGTGGAGGCTTTTCTTGACAAATCGGCTGAGCGCGGCATAAATTCAGTGCAGACGCCGCGCAACTCATCGGCATTATCGGGGCAGAGCCAGGCGACGTATGGTAAAACGGATGGCTCTTGCGAAACGTCGTGGGCAGCATTCCAGGTCGAACGGAACTCTTCGCGGCTAGTTGATATATTCAGCAGCAGGACAGACAACTGCGCTCCGTCGCTGCACGGAACGCCATCCTTTGCAGCTAAGAAGGCCTCACTTTCGGTTGGCAGCGAGCAGCTCCATGAGTCCGCAGGCGCACAACGCAGTTTGCCGAGTGATATTGCCGTAACAGCGTCACCAGTCGAACTCGGCTGCCAGATTGCTGCGCCGCTGCTGAGCAATGCAGCAGACGCCGAGCTAGGAGCGCTGTTCGCAGAGAGCTACGAATGCCCGCAGCCTTTACTCGCCTCCTGCCGCAAAGATTCAATGCAACTCGGCGCTGCTGCTGTAGACTGCGTTGAACCACGCAACGGAGACGAGAGTTTTAGCTTCGAGTTGCGCGGAAAACAGGAGCCTAGCGTTGAAAAGTGTGCGACGCTGCGCGACCAAATAGTCTGTGCTGCTATCGGACGGCAAAACACAGTGGCAAGCGACGAAGCTGGCGGCTGCGGCCAAGCTGCGCTGTCGAATATTCGGTTCGAATCTCCGGCGCGTGTATCTAGCGCAGGGCTAAAGACAAAGTCGACAAAAGCTTCACGCTTGCCTGATGCGCTGGCCCACGATGCGCTGTCGGCAACCGTCTCGCCTGCAGAGCGCGGCTTTGAAAAAGACGATTGCTCAGAGCGGACATTAATTGAGCAAATGTCAAACGTTCAGGGCAGCGATCTCAAGCAAAGTTCGGCCGCGTTATTTGCCTCCGACGATGCGGCGAGCAAGTGCCTAGCGTTTGACGCAGCGAACCTTCACTACTCAGACAACACATTACAACTTACAAGCGAGCTGTCTCCAGAAAGCGGCTGCGGTTTTCCGTCAGTTGCGCAGTCTTCTTCCGTACCCAATGCTGCCGTAAACAATGCTGCTGTAGATTTACCGCAGACAAACAATCGCAACGCGAAATCAGGAGCTGCGGCAATGACTAGTTGCGGTCAGAGCCAACTGCATTGCGCAGACCACACGCTGCCAGCAATTGCTCTGAAGGATAGCGATACCACGGTTGCTCGGTTCGAGCGCACTAGTGTCGACGCAAAAGGTGATGACGCGAGCCTCGGGAAGATTACTCGTCTCGACGATCTGACTACAGGAGGTGCTGCGCTCTGTGCCAAGCATAGGAGCTTCGCAACTGGACAGTCAGTAGAGGCACACCGCATTCAAGAGGGTGGTGCTGCGCCAACCGCTATGAAGACACGTAAGAGTGAAAGGCAGAAGAGCGCAAACCAGTCCAGCCGCGAAAACACCCTGCAGCTGGCTGCTAGATCAGATGCAAACGAGGCACTCGGCTCGCCTTGCCACTTTCGGCCGCACAGCACGGTCGTGAGTAAGCACGGCGACGAGTTTACGGACGAGCGCGCTGTTCCCGTAGCCGCAGAACTGAATGAACCTTTCGCGCATAGTATTCAAGATCAGTTTCCAGCTCGAAGTCAACACGTGCAGCGAAACCTCTGCACTTTAGAGGTCGCAGAGCCATCCGACTTGTCGCTTCCAATGAACCCGGAGTGCGGCTCTGGAGCGCCGCACGAAACTCGTGGCAGCGAATGCTCAAAGACGTTGAACGCAGGCGCTTTGACCGTGCAACGAACGGCTGCACTTAAACGCGGGTTACGTAAACGTAAGGACCAGAAGTCGGCTGTCAACAAGCAGGCGAATGGTGCCGGAACGGGCTCGTCCGATACAGGCGCGCGCTCCCCATTAGCAGCGCGTAGCCAAGCTAACTTCGGGAATGCCGGTCCGGAAGCTAATGTGCGCGCGGCGTTTCCGGAAGCGCTTACGCAGGATGATAGCGGGAACCCTGGTCAATCGGTGGATCTTCAGGGCAATGGTCAGTCTTCGCTTGCAGCTGAGCCAAACAGCTGTATGCCGTTTGAAGAAAAAGCAGATGGGCGCGGCGCAACCGGAAACGAGCTGCGCCGCACAATGCAGGCTGGAAGTATGATAAACGCGCTTGATGAAACTCAAGTTGAGCGGCGCACAGCAGAGCAACTTCTCGCTCAAGCCAACGCGCAAAATGGAAAAACATATATTGAACTCCCAGAAACGCAGTCTGTTGCGCAATCGACAGCGTTCTCTAAAACGCTCGAGTGTGTGCAGCCTTGCGTGACCGGTTCACCTCAGAAAAGCGAAGCAGATGCGGAAAGCGGCTCGCCGCTTTTGCGCAGCTCCGTTTCGAGTGCAGCGCAATACGTTGCACTCGGCCTGCAGCAGTATTGTGCAAGGGCAGAAATTTTCAAATCTGCTGAAGAGCCATGCGCTGCAGCTTCGTCGACAGTCGCCGCGCAGAACACAGCTGCAACGAACGAAGCGCTCGAATACTCGCGACGCGGAAAGGCGAAAGTATCTGAAACGTTATCTGCGGCGCTTCCAAATACCAATTATCCACAGTTAGTGCTGTCAGCCGAGGGTGTACTCGGTGAGATGTCGACCCTGTGCGCACCGCTGCGTGACGAGGCCGCATTCGCGAAGGAAGATTATACAGTAGTCGGTGCTTTGCACGCCAAGTACGACAGAGACAACGACAACGACAACGCAAAGAGTTCACTGTCAAACGTTGAAAACTCTGATGCAACAGGAATTTTAGGCGCAGATATCATTGAGTACAGTTCAAAATCAAAAAATTGCAGGAAAAACAAAAAAATTGAGCATGAGTGCTGTGCGAACGCTTCGGATTTTTATTCGAGTTCTACACATGTTTTAGAGACATGTGAAAAAACTTCGGTTCGCATAACTGAAGCTAAAAACGTTGCGAAGCAGGCACAGAAAGTGACTTTGGCGCAGTCTGAAGCTCGCAGTTACAGTGTTGGAGTGCAGTGCGGAGAACGAAGGGCCAGCGGAGCTGTGCGCGTCAATGTCGCTGGCCAGGACAGCGAACAGCAGATCGAGGACCAGCGGTTGAGCGACAAGGATGATGGCAAAAATTTGCGCGAAACGCAAATTCGAGATACAATAGAACCCGGCCTCGCTTCGCCTCCTGAGGTTGTTCAAGCGACTAAGGTGTACGGTGTTCAGTCAGAGTCCACAGACACAGAGCTGGGGAAATTGTTGCGAGAGCGCAGGCCTGCGAAAAGCGGACTGCGTGCGCGGAAGTAAGCGGCGGCGAGGCGCCGACGCGGTGCGCGGGTGCCAAGTGACCCGTCTTTTTTATCTAGGGAACTAAGTAAGAGTTCGGCATTCTGGTTTTTTCATATTCATTGCTAAAAAACTCGTTGAGAGACTTCCCGATTAGCGGGATAAAAATGATGAACCCTGCGCGCACAGCGAGCGCCACGTAGAACATTTTGTTGTTGTAGTACGATCTGCTGGAACTGTGCATTAAGCTGATGAGGATGAGTGCGATGGTGAGCACCGCGGACACAATGCAGGTGATGCTTACGATTTCAAAGACCGCTTTCATGAGCAGCGGAGCCGTGGGCTTTCGCAGCAAATAGAACAGAAAAGCGTGCACTATCAATGAAAACAAAATTCCGTAAGCGCAAAAACCGATTAACTCCTCAACTTGCATTGGATAGTGCATCGAGTCGTGGGGTGCGTCCAGGCGGAAGTAGTAGAGTTCGGTGAATCCATACGCGCCCCAGGTCGTTGCGTACAGCACGGCTAAGAGCACAGACCAGCTCGGCTTGCAAAGTTTAAAAGAGCAAAAGTTCTGTTGCACGAGCATCATGGTCCATAGGTGCACATCGGCGGAACTCCTGCAAACAGAGAGAGCTTCGCTAAACTATAATAATAATTTAATCTGATGGACGCAGTGGTGATTTTAGCTGCTCATATAATTCATCGGTGTCTCTATAAATTGCGAACGTGATAATTGCTGCGACCAGAATCCGAGTATAAATCTTTACAAAAGTCTTGGCGGTACCGCCACTCGCGCAAAGCGCTGTGACCTGCTCCAGGTTTGCGCAGGTCGCGAGTCGCTGGCAAGCTCGGTCGGGCGCGCCCGCGGCCGGCGCTTTCGCGAGCAAATTGTCGAACAGTTCAAACGTTGAGGCCCACAACTCGCTGGAGCAGTCGAAGCCGGCGAGCTGCACGTTTTTTGCCAATTGCGCGTTTGCTTTGAGCTGAAAACCGGGTTCAGCGACTAGCAGTGTATTGGCGCCGAATAGTGAGCGTAGCAGCGCCGCGCTCGGCGCGAATTTGCAGGGCGCAGTAATTGAATGTGCGGCGGAAAAAAACTCCTGGTTTTCCGTTGCGCACTGACCGCATACGCAGTCAGCAAACGTGCTCTGCGGTTTGGCGTTCAGCTTGCAGACGTGATTCACGACGCGCCTAACGTAGAACGGAAAGCGGAGCTGGACGCTGGCTAGATGTCCGACAGGATAGAACGCTGAAAACGGACAGATGCTACTGCCTTCACCGAAGTCGTGAGCGTGCAGCGTGCGTGCGATGCGCGCCTCGAGCTCAGCGAGGATCGGACGGTCTGCTGGCGTGGCGCGCAGACACGACGTGACCAGTGCTTTGGCTTGTTCGTCGAGGTAGCAAGGGAAGTCAAGGTCGGCAGCCTCGATTCTTAGAAACGTGATGTACTCAGAGGCGGCGAAAAAGGGTGGGTAGCCGACGGCGAGGTGATACAACACACAGCCGAGCGAGAAAACGTCAGACGCGGCTGTGCTTTCGAGGTTCCGAATGCGTTCAGGGGGCATGAAGTTGGGCGATCCGACGTAGTGCACCAGCTTTTTGCGCGAGGTGCCTCTGCCCATGTAAGTGAAAGGCCAGACGCTTTGCGGAAGAGTTATGTCGACAGCAGATCCAAAGTCAAAGTATTTCAGCACTACCGAGTCAACGCCCTCGATTTGGTCTTTGCAGACGCCAATGTTTTCGGTTTTGAGATCGCGGTGCAGTACGCCGCGAGCGTGCACGAGCGCCAATCCTCGAACGAGTTGCAAAGCGAGAGCACAAAACAGCTGCCGGTCTTCGATGGGTCTGTGATTGACGTACTTGAACAGCTCTCCGTACGGACAAAAATCGAGCAGTAGATAGACGTAGTTCTCTGCGCGGCCGCTGCTGTGCAGCCTAGCGATGTGATCAGCAACGCAGTTGCCCTGTGCGTGCGCGGCCTGGGGTTCAGCTGTTTTGGAGTCGTTGACTACGCTGGCTTCCTTAATCGCAGCGCCGGATGACTCTGCCAGTTTGACGGGAGGTGTTTTCTGCGCAGGAGGGAACGCCGCAAAGTCAGAGTTTTCTCGTTGGGTCAGCATATCTGCGAAAGGCGAAAGCTTCGCGCAGCTGCGGTCATTGTCAGACAGCAACATGAGGATGTGCTTCTCCATTTTAACGTCTAGCACGCGCTCCATCCTGACAACGTGACGCTTGTCGAAAACTTTGCAGGCAAAGTCTCGTCCTGCAGCAGAAACATGGTAGACTTTGGCAAGCGATCCGGTGCCTAGAAGCTTTTCGACTACATAGCCGGGCAGTAGGAAACGATCATGCATTTAAAGAAACTCAGAAATAGTAATTTTAGATATTAGCGGAGCTCGAGTCTGCCTCATGAATCAGATGCAAGCAGCATGAGTAACGTTTTCAATTTGATCTACAGTGCAACGCGGCTGTACTGCAGAATCGTAGTAAAGGCCTATTTTGGTGAGGTGTTGCTGATTGGCGCAGAGCGGCTGCCGCCGCACTGTCCGGTCATCTTCGTTGGAAACCACTCGAACAAGTTTATGGACGCCGCAATGCTGATCGCGCTGATTCCGCGCAAACTTTTTTTTCTGATGGCCCAGGTGTCTCTAAAGCTCGTGTTCATTGGCCCGATTGCGCGCGCCATCAATGCCATCGGCATCAAGCGAGCGCAAGATTGCAAGGTGCTGGCGCAGGGCAAGTTGCGCTGCTTCCGGTTGCAAAAGCCGCTAGAGCAAATGGCTTTTCTGCGCTCGCTGACTACGACCGACGAGATCGCGCGCGGTGACGAGTTCGCTGCGCAGTACAGCGCAGGCAAGGAAACCACGCCGCTGTTCTTGCTAATTGGAAAGGAGACGAACTTCACTTGCGCGCTAGCCGCAGGCGAGCGTATTCTGTTTGAGTCGGCTACGTTGACCATCAGAATGGTGTTGAATGACAACGTTGCGTTGGCCAGCGGACACATAGACGCGGCTGAAGAGCACATTTTAAACCAGTTCAGTGTGTTCCACTTTCTGCCGCGCATCGACTATAGCGTAGTTTACGAAAACGTGTTTCGTAAGCTCGCGCAGCGTGCGGCGATCTGCGTTTTCCCCGAGGGCGGCAGTCACGACCAGCCGCATGTATTACCACTGAAAAGCGGCGTCGCCGTAATGGCGCTCACCGCTGCGTGCTCTGGGATCGATAACGTTCTGATCGTGCCTTGCGGCTTGTCATACACGGAGCGCGACCGGTTTGGCTCGACAGCTGTTCTCGAGATCGGCGAGCCGATCGTTGCAGACAAGGAGCTAATGTCGTATTTCCGCTCGGGAAACGAAAAGAATGCCATCGCAATGCTCAAAGAGAAAATCTTAAAAGCACTAGAGCACTACGTACTTTGCGGCCGGGACTACGCGACGATCAAAGCGGCGCAGCTGGCGGCGCAGGTGTACACGCCGAACCACGCCATAGTGAGCGGCGAGAAGAAGCACGAGCTGCGCATGATGTTTGTGCGCCTGCTCAACTTAATGTCAGATGACCCGGCCACCATTGCGCTGCGCAAATCGCTGAGCGAGTACCAAAGCTTGCTCGACCTGCAGTCTATTTGCGATTCGGAAGTCGACATGCTGTTTATGGGCCCGGAGACGGCGGCACTGCTTGCACTGCGCACGCTGCTAAAGCTGCTGGCGTATTCGGTGCTGCTCATGCCCACGATGCCCTTCGTGTTGCCGATGGATTATTTGCTCGGTTACTTTGCGGAGCGGCATCGTAAGGAATGCTTGGCAAAGAGCAACGTGAAGCTTACCGGAGTAGACGTCGTCACAAGCTTCAAGGTCATTCGATTGACGATGGCTTTGCTTCTATTTAGTTCGCTGGTGGCGTTTTACTTCGCGCTGCGCTACCAAACGTTCATCCTAAAAGTTGCAACGTTTTTCTGGGTTTTGTGCGGCATTCCTTTGGCGCTTTACCTTGGGAAATGTACTTTGCACCGTTTCAAAATTGGGTGGCGCGTGCTGCGCATCAGTTACCGCGTGACTATTAGCTTCATGGCGGTGAGTAAGCCGGCGGACACCGCGTTGAAACTGCAGCGAGCGCAAGTGCAAATGAAGACGCGCGAATATATGCAGAAAGTGCTGGGCGACAAGTTTAGAGAGGCGCATCCGGAATACACCGATTTCTTGTTGCGCATGAAGTACGCGATCGAAGCGATTTTCCCTCCGCTAATCATCGAGGCAGACAACAAGCAGATCAAGGTGAAGAAGACAGGTCTGCTGAACTCTGCTTTCAACTTCCGAGTGTTTTTCAACGAAGAGATCCTATAGCCGCGCTGTTCGCATTTGATGCGCACGCAGCTGGCCGCGATTGCCAGCTGACGAGAGTTGCGCAGTTAATCGCGCTGGCCGAGCATGTGCTCGAGGATGCGGACGGCGGTGATGGTCTCCAAAATGTCGTAGCTCGGCACTTGCAAATGAATGCTCGCGGCGTAGAACTTGGAGACGTACTCGGGAAGGATGTGCAGGTTGAGCGTCGCGAGCGCAATAACGCAGTTGCGCACGCGCGCGATTGCGTAGACGTGCTTGTTGTCAAGTTCTGCGAGTTGCAGTTGCGTCTGGTCGACGTAGTTGAAGGACGCTTCTTCATCTTCCAAATAGCAGGTGCCGAGCCATACGAAGCCGTTTGTACCGAGAACTACTTTCACTCGGTTGTCTACCACAAACACGTGGCTTTCGATGCGGGGCGCGAGACTTGGTTTGACGCAGATTAAGTAACCGTTGCGCAGAAGGCCAAACTTCTCGTTGCGCATGCTCAACACCATGCTGCCGTCGGAGTACGCGCGTTGCACTTCTGCGACGAGCACGTCGCCCTCGTCGAAGTATTCGCGCATGTTTAGCAGCTCGTCTTCGGTTTTGATGCGCTGCTCGCCCGACTGCAGAATCACGCTTTGCGGCGCGAGCCGCGCTTTGCGTTGCGCGCCAACTTCTACTGTCCAGTGGTCGAGTTCGATCGAGTCGACGACGCCAACGACGAAGTCGCCGGTGAGAGGCGCGTAGTTGAGTTCAGGCCCGCTAATTGCAACCATTTTGCCGATGTGCTGCAGTTTGCCGCAGATCGTCGCGTAGTGTTTCCCGTTTTTCTCCGCAATGCCGTTCCCGTGGAAAAAACCCTCTTCTATGAAAACTTCGTCGCCCGGCAGCAGGAGTTCACCATCGTCCGCCGGAATACCCTCAAGCAGCTGACGCAGAAACTCGTCGGTCTCTTCAGCGCTCTGAATGCTAAAAGTCATGCAGCTCACGCATTTAGTTTTATTGGAATTAAACGGCGAGCTCGGCAGCCGAATTATTAAACGCTGCTTGACTGAGCGTGGCGCGCATTGTGTTCACGAGTTCGGCGTGTACGGACGGATCGCACAGCGCGTGCATGCCTGTCTCGAGCAGCCGCAGCTCTGCGCCTGGCACAGCGCGCATCAAGTTGTACGCCGTCTTTAGCGGCGACGCAAAGTCGAAGCGACCGTGGATCAAAAGTAGTTTGTTTCTGCAAGTGTCGCGCAGCCGCGCAACGTCCAGACGCAGCGAGTCGGCGCAGATCTGTTCGAAGAAATGAAACATGATTTGCAGACTGCGCACGCGGTCCTGTAGTGCGTCCGTTGCGAGCTCGGAAGTGGCGCAACCCACCAGGTGGCTCTCGTAGTTAGTCCACGTTTTGACAAATGCGGTGCGCAGCGCAGTGTCGCTCGCCAAAAGCTTGAGCGCACGCGAAACCGTTCTCTGAGTGTCGGGTTCGAGCTCTGGCTGAAAACCGAGGCTTGCTGTGTACTGTGAGTAGTAATCGGCGAAAAACATTCCTGCTCCGTGCAAAAAATAGTCGAGCTCTTGCAGAGTTGCTAGCCAGGTCGATACTAGCAACAGCTTGCGAACGCGCGACGGAAAACGGCTTGCGTAGCGCAGCGCTAAATATGCGCCCCAGCTGTGCCCGACTGCGATAAATTGCTCGATGCCGAGGTGCTGCCGCAGCAATTCAAGCTCAAGCACGAGATTTTCTGCGGTGTTGTGCTCGAGGTTCGGCGCTGGAGTTGAGTTGCCGCAGCCAAGCTGGTCATAAAGAATTATGTACGCATCAAGCTCTGACGTTAACAGTTTGCTAAAAGTGTCACTAGAGTCGCCTGGGCCTCCGTGCAGACAGATGACGGGCGTGGCCCGCGCATCACCATGCGCGGTGTAATGCAATGTTCCAAACGGTGTTGCAAGTTCCATGCGGCGATGGAGGTGGCACGAAGCGGTTTTCAAGTGTCTAGATTTTCCGATAGTAAAATTAGAAAACACTGCTGCCGCAATGATCGCGATTGCGCCAAGATTCCGCAACAGTTGATGCAAGTTTGCAGGTCGTAGTTAATGGGAAAACTTTGTTCGAAGCAAAGCGAATCTTTCAAACTGCTCGAATCGCAGCCTCTTTTCAACCTGTACAAGCTTCCAGAGTTTTCCTCACCGCCAAAAGTTGCTTACTCTAGCGCACAAAAACCGGCCAAATGCTCGGCCAGCTACCAATTTCAGGTCGTATTGTCGAACATCCGCGCGCGCAATCTCGGTTCCTCGCGACAGCAGATAATCATCGTGGTGATGTGGGACAACAACATTGCGCGCAGTCCCGTCTTGGTGTCGAACAAAGGTATTGTAGAGTCACAGCAGGACTGGACATTCACGTGGTTCGGCGAGGACAACATTCAGAAATTAAAGTCGTCCTATCTGATTCTTGCGCTGTACAAACTGGACGCGTTCCGCACTGCATTTCTCCGCGGCTACATGGTGGCGCCGGTGTACAACTTCGCAGTAGGGCCGGTGCACAACGATTTTCGGTTGATTAGCAAGCGTGGGCTGCATGTTCAGTTCGAGTGTCGGCTTTCGCAGATCTGCAACTTGTGCATCACGTTTCCTGAGGTGCTCGTGAATCTGACGCAGCGCGATTTGCAGAAAACGGACCCAGATGCGTTCGGCAACGTGGCCAGCGTGCCGCGGCACCTGGACACAGTTGCCACGTCGTGCTCTTGGTCAGTCGTTGCGCAACCGAGTGAGCTCGACTTGTCAGTGACGTTGCCATGGAGCGTTGTTACGCTGACGCCTCACTGGGTAATGTTTGAAGGGCGCCTTGTCAATATTGACAGCTGCGAGCTAGTGCTTGACAAGGAAGCCGTACTCGCGCCGGCAGCTACGTTGCCCGCGGCGGTTGAGGATGAGCGCGAAGCCGAGGCTGGTGCCGCGCCCGCACCTTCCCCGGAGCTGCCGACGCTGACTGCCGTCACAGCCGCGACGAGTGCGCCTTTGCCAATAAACGCAGACGATGCGCTTAAAGCGGGCGCGCGCGAGGAATTTCTGCAACAGAAGCAGCTTGCAGTGGAGCAGTCCGTGACTTTCGCGTACGACTCCGACGTTCCCGCCCTCACCATTCTCGCGACGGCCGACGCGATCCGAGAAAATAGCATTCACCTAGTGCTGCTCGGGCAAATCCAGAACGCAACTGAGTCTTCTCTGTACGCGGAAGCGTGGATCCCTTTCTTCCAACTTCTCGACGTGGACACGATTAACGACAACCAACGCAAATTCCACCAAACGCGGTTTGAAGCGACGCTCTGGGACGACGGCGTCTCGAAGGGTACTATTTCGGGGATCATGGTGTTACAGGACATTCCAGTTTTTCGGCAGATCTTCGCAGGCGTTAACACGGAGATCGGCTTCCGCTCTGTCGTGTCGCCCTCGACGCGCACGCTTTCGCTATCCGTCTCGCGCTCGCCGTTGGTGCTTAGACTATCTGAGATTCTCACAGATTTGGAGTCGCTTTGGGAAAAGGCGCAGAAACTGAAATCAGGCAACCCGGAGCAGTTCAATTCGTACTCGTTCGCGAGTTCGGTAACGAAGATTTGCGAGTCTGCGCTCTATTTGCTGCACCCGAGCAACGGCAACGGCTTGTACAACACTGATTACTCTTCGTTCGATGCGCTCGCGAACTGCCAAACGATTCTGGCCGACTTTGCGATTGTGCTCGTCAAGACGTACAACTTGGTTTCTTGGAACACAAAGAATCTGTACTCGCAGTTGCTGCGCACGATTCTTGGGCGCGTAGAGCTCGAGCTGAGCAACGTAGTTCCGAGCCCTCCGTCGTACTTCCCTGAGGCAGTCGAAAAGTGGGCAGAGATCTTCGATGCAGCGTCGCGCACGGACGTTGACGTGCGACTGTTCCAAGCCAACCGCTCTGGAAACAACCACCGGCTCCGGCTGCAGCGGCTGATCTGCAACGGCGAGTGCGCTCTGAACAACTCGGCCGCCTCGCGCGAGCCGGTCGACGACCTCGACTCCAACGTCACCGAACTCTCGGACGGCAGCTGCAACAGCAGTTGCTGCTCGGTCGCGGCCGATTCGAACTTCCAATCGACGCGCAACTCGAAGCTTCGAAGCAGCTCTGACCGCGCGCTGCATCCGATGGAGGCTGATCACGGCGACAAAAGCGGCAGTCCGCAGCGCCCCAACTACATGTACATGGGGCCGTCGCAGCCGTATACGGCTGCGGAGCAGATCAACTGCTCGTTGCTGGGCAGCACCGTGATTCAGCCGTCCGTTGCTTGCGATCCGGACTGTTTGAACACGCGTTGCTTTTCCGACCTGGGGCGCAACAACTCGCGAAACAACTCGGTTTTCGCGCCTCGCGTGAACATGTCAGCATTTCTGCCCAACGGGGAGAATTGCGGGCTCAAGCTCGGCGAGTACGCCTCCACCGTGATTGTAGGTTCGGTGGAGGATGCGCTGAGTCGCTACGAAGGCGTGACCGAGATTCTGCTGTTCCAGCGAAGGCTCGAAATCGCGAGAAACGTGATGGAGATGTACATTAGCATTTTGCGCTTGCTGCTGTCGGAGGTCGACTCGAATGCGCTATTCGAAGACCAGCGTAAGCACATTGCGGCCATGCTCGCTCTGCTGTTCAACCGTCTGCCGACCTTTAAGAAGAAGGTTTTGGCCAACGTGTTGGACGACGACGAACGCTTCGCGTATCTGCCGAGCTGGCGAGGCGCCTACTTCACGCTCGACAAGGAATTCCTTGATTCACGCGACAATTGGGCCGAGGTCCGCACTTTCGGTTTGTACGAAATCAAAATGGTGCTTGACTGGCGCCCGTTCGCCGAGTTGCTTAAGGAGTTTTACGGCGACTGTTGCGACGAAGAGCTGCTGGTAGAGAAAGTTGCCGGCGCACACGCCTTCCAGTGGCTGAAAAGTCGCAAAAGCTTGTTCTACTTCTTCCTCGGCTCCTGGATCTTGCTCACTTCCAACTTGTTTGACGCGAACAAACCGGCCAGCGGCTTGGTGCTGAGTTGGGACCTTGTTCCGGGCTACGTCACGCTGCTGAAGGGCTTTCTGATCGAGCTGCGCAAGCTGCCGATAACCAAGTTTCCGGACGCGTTGCTGAGCTGTTCCTCGGTGTTGCTGCTGAACGCGCGGCTGTTGACAGTCTTCATCCAGTTCTTGCTGCATCGGACGAACTTGTACAACCGGGACCATATCAACAGCGCGTTCAACCACATCGAGTTTTGGTTTCAGGCGTACGCGTGCTACAAAAAGCGAATGAGCTTGTCGTTCGACCACCGCGTGCTGGTTCGCGCCATCACGGTGGTGCTGCGCAGCAATTTGTGTTTGCAGATGTACCGCTGCCTGTCCTTCGTCTACAACCAGTTCCCCAGCTTTACGTATCACCGGGGGCTCGCGACCTTTGCCGTGGAGCACTTGCTGCACTACGAGTTCGCGAGCTTGATGTTCCACTGGAGCTACTTGGTGCGAAACTCTTTCATGCGCATCATCCTCTACCAAGTGTGCGAAACGGTGCGCAAGTGCGTCGTGCGCTGCTTGGGCGCGAGCGAAGCGAAAAGCCTTGAGCTGGAGGAGCGGCTGTGGTGCTGGGCCTACATCATGTTCAGCTACAACTTACACCGATACGGGTTCAGCAAAGTTTTCACTGCGCGATTTTTGACGGTGGCGCTGAGAAGTTTGCTGACCATGCCGGGCCCTGAGTCGGACGCGCACCGCTCGTATTTGTTGTGGACCATCCCCTACGTGCTGACCGAGAAGAGCGGCTCGAGCGCAGCCAAGAACGGCGCGAGTCGCAAATCGCTGCAGGCGGAGAATTTGCGCTCGACGCGCGCGGGAAGGTGGACCTTTGGCTTGGTGTTGGAGGCGCGCGCGCGCTTGAAGCGCGGGGCGAAGCCGCGCGCGAGCGAGTTCGAGGAGGCGCTCGGCACGTTGTCGGACAGCGAGGCATCGGGGGACATGTTTAAGGCGTACGAGCAACATCTCCCGAGTCCGTTGCCGGAGGACCCCGCGCAGAAACCGTACATTGCGCACGCGCAGCGAGAGTTCGACGTGCTGCTGGAGAATTACCGGCAGTGGGTCGTTTCGGGCAGTAGCAAGGTAAGTTGTTGCAACGCGTTCTCAGGTGCCTCCGCTGAACGTGACGGTTTCGCTGCTAGACTCGAACGTGGAAGTGCCTATTTAGCGGGCGGCGCGTTGCCGAACAAAATGTTCTCGACCGTGCCGCGCAGGTGGTGGAGCGAGTTGAACACGAGCGAGCCGGGGTACGTGTTGCCCAGCGCGGTTTCCACGCTCTTGGTGCCGGTGCTCAGCAGTTTGAGCTGGTTTTTGAGCACGCCCATATTTAGAATTTTGTACAGCAGAAAGCTGTCGGCGAAGTTGTCGAGAGTGTCTTTGCCCACGTCTCGTATGGTTTCGGTTGCGTTGTAGGTGAGCGTCTTTTCCGGCTTGCGCGCGGTTAGGAAGCTGACTAGGTTGTCGAGCGCTGGCAGGGCGCGGACGGATAGCACCAGCGTCGCTGCTAGCACGGACGGCGCAAGGAGTTGCATGGCGATCCGCAGTGGAGCGCAAGTGGCTAGGCTGAGATCGAGATCGAGAAGTAACGTTTGCAAACGCAAATAGATCGTCGCACTGGCAAATATTTGGCCAATTTTGTCGAGCAAACGGATTAACCTGCATATTATTGCGCGCGAGGTGGACGGCCGATGCAATTCGTTCTTGACGTGCTCGGCGCGGCACGCGAAGTGGGTCGCAGCTGCTTCATCGGAACGTGGTACCGCGGCTACGAGGGCGGCGCGCGCGGCTTCGGCAACGCGCTGCCTCGCGAGTCTGGCGCGGACGTCTTTCGCGTGATGTTCGACTGCGGGATCAGTTTTTCGAGCGATGCGCACTCGTATCCCAACTTTCACAAGTGGCTGGGCGTGGACCGCGGCGCGCCGCCGCAGCTTGTCGGCGAATACCTGACGCGGCGCGTGAACGCGGTGCTTGTCACGCACTTCCACACGGACCACTGCGGCGCGCTCGGCTACTTGCTCGGAGCGCTGCAGTACAAGGGCCCGGTGTTCATGTCGCTGCCGACGCGCGAGTTTTTGCCGGTGGCACTGCAAGACGCGTCGCATGTAAACCAGCTGAACTACTCGCCGCAGACGATCCGTGCGGCGGTGGAAGCGGCGAGCGTGGTGTGTTCGCAGTCGCGCTGGACGCTGAACGCGGAGCTCGGCGCGACGGCGTTCGCGTTCGACGCGGGGCATACGCCTGGCTCGTTCAGTTTCGAGGTGGGTTGCCAGGGCGTGTCGGTGCTGTACACGGGCGACGTCTCGCTGCACAACTCGGTGGTGGCGAAGCGGCTTCGCTTTGACAACATGTTCTTTCAACGGCCAAAGCAGCTGTTGATCACGGAAGCGACGTACGCGCGCGTGCGCAAAGACGCGCTGAATATGAACAAGAAGAACGTGGCCGAAGCGATTGTGGACACGCTACGGAAGCCGGGCGGGAAAGTGCTCGTGCCGTGCCATGCGGTGGGCAAGGCGCAAAGTGTGATCGTCGAGTTGCAGACCATTTTGGACGCTTTCCTGCTGGACGACGTGCGCATTTACATGGGCGGGCAGGGCGCCGTGGCGGCGCACAGGACGTTTTGCGGCATCATCGACGAGTGTCTCTGCGAGAAGAAACTCGCGGAGTTTGCGGCGCAAAACGGCTGCAGCCGGCGCGCAGCCGCGGCGCGCGTGCGCGACGTGTTCAGACGCGTGAAGCTCGCGGACGAGTCTAGCGCGTTTCTGACGGACGAGACGCCGGGCGTGCTCGTGGCGTCGCCGAGCACGATGAACGGCGGGTTCAGCTGGCTGGTGTTCAACAAGTGGTGCAGCCGGCCGGAGAACCTCGTCGTGTTCACCGGGTCTTCGTTGCCGAACACGCCGGGCAATGCGCTGCAGAAAGGCGCGAAGACGGTTGTGTCGCCGTTTTCGCAAAAGCCGGTGACGGTGGCGTGCAAAGTGCGTTACCTGGCGTTCAGCGGGCACGTGGGTGACTTGGGGTTGCGCAACTTAATTAAGAGCGTGCGGCCGGCGCTGTGCGTCTTGGTGCACGGCGACGCAGATACGATGCTGCCGTTCGCGCAGGAGGTCACGGCAGAGACGGGGATTGAGTGCGTGTGCCCCGAACTGCACAGTTCGCTGCACGTGGCGGCCGCGGAGCCGCCTTCGTACGGCGCGAACGCGCCGGCGGTCGCGGTGGCCGCGCGCGGCTGGAAAGTGGCTGAGCAGCGCTTGGTGCCGCGCGAGGGCGCGGCCGTCGCGCAAGCGGCGAAGCCGACGCTGTACGATCGGCTGACGTTGCCGCCCGTGTGGCCAACGGTCTCGCGCATTTTGGCGCACGCGTTGAAGGTGCTCGGGACTGACGTGGAGGACGGCGAGCTGTGCCGCGACTTGGGGCCCGCGGACTTGTTCAAGCTGAGCGGGTTCAACCTGGCGTTTCTACGCGCGCTTTGGCGGAGCGGTGCGAAGCTCGGCGAAGCGTTTGTCAAGCGGTTCAGCCTGGAGAGCTTGGTGCCTGCCGAGAGCTACGCGGGGCAGGCTGCGTTCCAGCTGAGCTCTGCGAACACGTTCGAGACTGTCAACCGCAAGTCCTTCCAGTTGGTAGGAATTTGCTCGATCAGCTCGTTCGAAGCGCTGTTTCGCAGTTTGGTGGACGGTGAGGGCGAGTGCGCAGCGCACCGGTTGCTGTGCGTATGGGACTGTGCGCAGATGACAGTGGTAGACCTGCCGGACTGCGACTTGACGGTGTGCTTAGTGAAGGAGCTGGAAGGCGACTTTCCGTTCTACCGCTTGGCGTCCACGCGGTTCACGTTGGTGAACAACGCGAAGTACGACATCAACAAAGAGTTGTGCAGTCTGTTGCGCTTTGGCATAATTTCCATCAACTGCCCGCGCGAAGAACTGTTGACGACGGTGAAGTGCGCAAACTTGGACGACTCGTTTCCGTTGAAGCCGTTTTTTACGGCGCTCGTCAAGTTGTGCTGCGAGTCGACGACGGCCTACCAGAAGGCGCTGGTGACTCGCAAGCAGCGTAGTCCGCGCACTGACTTCGGCAGCGCAGCGGCCGCGGCGCAGTGCGAGCTGGACATGGGCGCGGCCTCGGGCGCTCAGAACGTGGCGGCCCAGGGCAGAGCCTCAGGCGCGGTCAATGCAGCTTCATTCCCGTTGGCCGTTTCAGCTCGGGGTTCGGCTCCGGCGGCGGCTCCGACGGCGGGTCCGATGGTGGTCGCGGGCAAGTCTGGCGCGCAGCAGGCGTGGTCGAGTTCGGCAGCGGCCGCGGTTGCGGGTCCGAACGCGGCAAAGGCCGTTACGGCGGCGGCGTTGCCGGCAAAATCGGAGAGTGAGTTCGGAAGTGCCGGAAAAAAGAGCGGAAAAGAGTGCGGCGCGGCGCGCACTGCTCTGTCGGGCGCGACAGCGAAGGTGGCGCAGACGGACCCGTATTTGTCGAAGTCTAAGCAGTCGCATGAACAGAATTTGTGGGATTCGTTTTTCTAGTCGGACGGCGCGGCTACATGTGCAGATACAGTCGGTCGACGACGCTTGGCACGGGTTCGCAGCTTTGGTCCTCCGAGGCAGTCGCCGCAGATTTCAGCCAGCTTGCGTTTTGCTCGGCGGAAAGGTTGCGCGTCGCGGGCCGCGGCGCGGCGCGCCAGAAGAAGCCGTGCGAAGGTTGGAAGTCCGGGTGGAAGGCGCATCGGCTGCGAACTGCGCGCAGCAGCTCTGCGTCAGACGCCGTTTGCGTCGCGTACGGATCTGGAAGATAGAGGTGCGTCAGCGCTTCGGCGCCGCGTGGGCGCTGCGCAGCGTCCATGAACAACTGCGCGAACGCCGCCGCGTTCTTGCCGAGCCGCTGCCGGTGCAACGCCTCGAGTCGCGCGGGCGCGTGCAGCGTGAGGCGTTGCTGCAGGTCGGCAGCGATCGAGAAGAAGTAGCGCAGGCACTGCGTTAGCGTCTCGTGCAGCACAAGCACGTTGAGTTTCGCAATTCCCCACTCCGCGCCGCAGGTGGGCGTCGGCGACAAGCAGAGCGCCTGGAGCAACTTGAAAAAGGCGTTGAAAAAGGTGAGCCGGTTTTTGTGCAGCAGTTCCGCTTGCAGCTGCGCGAAGCCGGTTTTTTCGCGGTCCCTCATCTCTTTTTGATTTAACTTAATTCGAAGTTCGTCTCAACTTGCGATGAGCAGTTCGCGCGAATCGCCCGTTCGGCTCTGCGTGCGAAACAGGACGGGAATCGTAGACCTCGTGCAGCACAAGGGTCGTACTGCGGACCGCGAGAACTGCGAGGCGAATGCCCCAGTGCTTTCGCTGAGCTACACCGATAGCGGGAGAGTGCAGATCGATTTTCTCGCGAACGAGAACGGCAAGCCGCGGCTGCTCTACAGTCGCGCGGTGCCTGTTGCGAG
>NW_020873846.1:460769-480776 GCF_001901225.1 Dermatophagoides pteronyssinus
GAACGCCAACCCGCGGCTGCTTTACAGTCGCGCGTTTCTTTTTGCGAGTCGGCTGTTCACATTCGAGCCGAGCGAGGGCGTGCCCGAGAATTCTGTCCTGCAGCTCGCGGATGCGGACTACTTGGTGCCACTAGACGCGCGCTTCGTGATCGCGCAAGTGGTCTTCGATCATGTAGTTTTGTTCGACCTCCGTGACGGCGTGCAGATGGCGCAGCTCGCCTTCAGTTGGCCCGTGCGCGACCTGCAGTTCGACCGCCACCGGCTGTACGTGCTGGGCGGCCACGGCGGCGCAGACACGCAGCTGACGAGCGTAGAACTGTTTCACATGGCGAAACGCGAAACTGTCACCGCGACCTCGCTCTCTGAAAAGTTCTCCGCATTCATCGGCAACGTGCAGATCAAGCGCACAAGCGAACTCCGCGTGTTCGCCTCGACTTTTCTGGCACGCAACTGCACAGTTACCGAGCTGTTTTTGCCCTACTTCAACAGCGGCCGCTTTCCGCGCCCGCTGCTAGGCGTAAGTTCGCTCTGCGCGCACGCAGTTTTCTTCGCTGGACCAGCAGCTCGTGTACTTTACGCCGGATGTGCTGTGCCCGTCGCGCGGAGATAAGGACGAAGCGTCGCGAAGCGCGGTGCCCGCCGATCCGCTGTGCAAGCCGCACAAAGCGTTCGTGGAACCGCACTTCGTCGCGGCGCTGTCGCCCGGCGGCCGTCTGCACTGCAAGCCCGTCGCGGGCGCATTCGAAAAATGCACTGTGCAAGACGGAGAAAAAACGCTTTTAGAGTTCGCGAACCCGACGGTAAGTTGCGCGCCACACGAGGCAGAACCCCCATCAACTCGAGAGCGCCGCGCAGCAGCGCGTGCCGCTGGCGGCGCTTGTCACAGCTTTCGCGCTGCTCGCCTGGTTTTGGCGCGCGCGCTTTGCTCGGCTGCGGCTGCGCAAGAAGCTGTGAGCGCCTACGAGCTCAGCTGCACCACTTCGCGCACGTTCGGCGACGTGCTCTCGCAGAGCAACGACTGCAGCGCCGCCTTGCAGCGCGCGACCGTGCTCGCGTCCAGGTTGTTGTAAAGCGTCAGCAGCTTCGAGGTGCTGGCTGCGGTGTACGGGTTGACGCGGTCGAACGCGCGGATCTGTTCTGCGACCAGCGCGTAGCCGCGCTCGCTCGCGTGGTGCAACCCCATTAGGTTGCGGCAGAAGGTGCCCACGACTGCGCGGAAGCGGTTCGGGTTCGTGTTGTGCAAAAACGCAGGGTGCTTAGTGAGTTTCTCGAAATCGCCGAGCACTGCAGCGTCAGCGCGCAACAGTTGGATCGCGAACCACTCGTCGAGCATTACGATGTCGTTCATGCAGTAGGCGTACATTTCGTTGATTATCGTTTGGCGCTGCGGTACAGACGCGGGCCACTCGACGGCGATGCGGAACGCAGCCTGCTTGTCGTTGTAGTTGCCGCTGTTGTTGTCGTTGCGGCGGAATCGACTTAGCACGCGCGCAGCAATTTGCTCCGCCTGCGCTGGCTCGGTGCGCGCGTCGATCACGCTGATCGCGGCAAGCGCGCGGTTCGCGATGAGCCGGTTGCGCATTGCTTCGAGACTCGGACACCAGCGCGCGCTCGCAACCAGCGGATCGTACTTCGCGTAGAACTGGACCATTTCCTCGTGCAGCGCAGAGTTCAGCGCCCGTTTCACGCGCACGCACGCAGTAGCGAGCACTAGCGGCGCGGCGTCCGTGACGAACGCCTGCATGGCCATCGGCGTCGGCGTGTCTAGACAGTAAACCAGGAACCGCAGGTCGTCGGCGTTTGCAATGAAGCTCTTCAGCGCCTCGACTGTCGTCGGCTCCAGCGCGTCGCACGCGTTCTCGGCCGCCACGAAGCGCAGCACTTCTTTGCGCAAAATGCTCTGCACTGCTTCGAACACGTTAAAGTAGTCGGAGTCGTGCGTCATCAGGAAGCGAATCTCGGCGTCGCTCAGGAACGGTTCGATCAGCACGGGCGCGCTGAACTTGCGCGCCAGCGAGACGACGCAGTCTTCTTTGACGTTTGCGAACACGAACTCTTGCTGCTCCTCGGTTAGTAGACAGATCTTTGTACGCTCCGAGAGCACGTCTTGCTTGCTGTGTTTGCCGATCAAGCCAACGGCAACCGGGATGGGGTAGCAGCGCTTCGGTGCGACGCCCTGATCGGGTACCACTTGTTTGAGCGTTAGCGAGAACTCTTGCGTGAAGCTGTTCCAGCGGCGCGCAACTACCTGCAGCCGCGGCGTGCCCTTCTGGTCGTACCACACCGCGAACTGGCTGAGGTCGACGCCGGTCGCTTCCGAGAGCGCCTGCCGGAACGTGTCGCAGGTCACTGCTTGTCCGTCGTGCTTCGAGAAGTAGTGGTCCGTGCCTTTGACGAATTGTTCCATGCCGAGCAGCGTTAGCATCATGCGGATCACCTCTGCGCCTTTCTCGTACACCGTCATCGTGTAGAAATTGTCGATCGACTCGTACTGCTTCGGCTGGATCGGGTGCGCAAGCGGGCCCGCGTCTTCCGGAAACTGGTAGTTGCGCAGGTCCTGGATCTGCGAGAGACGCATCACCGCTTCGCCGTAGGTGTGCTGGTCAAACAGTTGCTCGCGCAAGTTAGTGAAACCTTCTTTCAGCGTGATCTGGAACCAGTCGCGCACCGTCACGCGGTTGCCACTCCAATTGTGGAAGTACTCGTGACCGATCACCGAATTGACTCGCACGAAGCGCTGGTCTGACGAGTGGTCCTTGTGAGCCAACAAACAGCTCACGTTGTATGCATTGAGCCCCTTGTTCTCCATTGCGCCCGCGTTGAAGTCCTCAATGCAGATCACGCTGAAGCGCTGCAGGTCGTACACGCGGTTCATCGCCTGGTAGTCCCACGTCATCGCGTTCTTGATGCACTGCAAACTCCACTCGAGCTGCGGCAAGTAGTTGCGCTCCGCGTACACGTAAATGTCGACCTTCTGGCCTTCGGCCGGGCCGGCCGGGTACACGTACTTGTCCTGCAGAGACTCGAGCGGGCCGGCGAAAATGCCGAACAAGTAGCACGGCTTCGGGTGGTGGTCGTTATAGGTGACGAAATGCCGGCCGTTCGGCAAGGTGTCATGCGCCACAATGTTTCCATTGCTGATGAGTGTCGGAAAGTGCGTGGTCGAGCCGATGAGCGTCGTCTTGAAAGTTGACAAGTTGTCTGGCCGGTCGATGAAGAACGTGATGCGCCGGAAGCCTTGCGCCTCGCATTGCGTGCACAACAAATTCTTGGACTTGTACAACCCGCTGAGCTTTTTATTGCGCGCCGGGAAACAGCGCGTCACCGTGTGCAATTCGAAGTGATCGGTCAACAGCTCGCCTTTCACGCTCAGCGTGTTCGCGGCCATGTTGTACTCGTAGTCGCTCGACGTCAGCGACTTCCCATTCAGCTTCACGCTCACCAGCTCAAGCTCGTCGCCATCCAGCACTAGCGGCTTGTTGTGCGCGCCACTGCGCGTCACCTGCAGCGACGAGCGCACAACGGTCGTTTCGTAGTCTAGTTCGCACTCCAAGTCTATGTGTCTGATGCAGTACGCGGGCGGCGTATAGTCCGAAAGCTTGACCACCGTGCTCGTTTGTCGCGTAGCCAGCGGTTGCTGGTCTGGATCGCCGAGGAAGCACATTTTGCTAATCTTAAATAATATTATAAGACGCGCAGCATGCTTTTTCTCGCTGCCAAACGCGCGACCGCTTTGTGCGACAGCGCCAGATGCGCCCGCGGCGCTAAGCTTTTGCAATTTCATATCCAGGCCAACTCCAGACCTGAGCGCGTTCCAAGTCATTCAGATTCCCATCGTGCGGTGCATTGATGCACTCGGCGAGAGTGACAGTAGTCTTGTTTGCGGTTAAACACTTGCCGTCGGCAGTCTGTAGCCTCACACCGACAGAGAAAGGTTGCACGTCGAACTGGTTCTCGCGTAAAAAATGGCACCAAGACCCGTTTTCGAGGTCTGAGCTCGACAAACACGCCTCGTCGTTCACGACTGGCATCACGAATTTCGGCCTTTTGAAGTACATGAACTCGTCGCCGCGCGTTCCCAGCGAGTAGTGCTGCGCGGCAGGGCTGTACGCGTCGCGCACTTCCAGGTAGAGCTGTGTGCCCAAGTTTTGCAGTTTGCCGAGGTAGGGCACGTCGTTAGCATCGCGCACAAAGCTCTCCGGCCACACATTATTCAAGTACCAAGAGAAGCTCTTGCACCGCTTGCGCTTCCGTAGCTCCTCGATCTCTGAAATGTCCCCGTAGTCGGCACGGCGTCCAAGACCCGAAGTTTTTAGCGCCAAATCTTGGAACTCGTCCATCCAGCCGTGGATCAACCGCAGTTTGTTTCTCGACAACGAGTGCTGCGGTGAAGAGTACGCGGAGCCGCCTGAGCGGAACATGTGGAACACGCGGCTGCAGCGCGAACACTCAATGCGGCCACCGCACATCCAGGTTCGGAACGAGAGTTCCAAGTTCTCTGCACCCCAGCCGCTGAACTTTCTGTCGTAGCCACCGAGCTCGTTCAAGAAGAAGTTTTTGTTTGCCGCGAAAAGTCCTCCTGCCATGGTCGGCGAAGAAATGTAGTCCGTCGGATTCGACGACAATCGAGATTCCAGCGTGGTTTCCTTGAAGTCGTGAGGCGAATACGCGTGTTCCATCATTTTCCAGATGAACCCCAGCGTACATCCAATGCCTCCCTTGCTGTACTGCAGCGTGGCGTTGTTTAGCCCGTCGATAGCGGGCATCACAATGGAATCTTTGTGCTGTGAAATGCGCGACGTCAGTGGCTCTAGCCACTGTTGCTGCACTTCAATGTGACTGTCAAGAATGACGAAGATCGGCGCTGACGCGGCTTCGATGCCCGCGAGCCGTGCGCCTACAATTCCTCGACGGACAGCACTGCGGATGAGCTTTGTCTTCGGCAGTTGTTGCACGTATCGGTCGAGGAAGCCATTCTCCGCGCTGAGGTGCGCAGCTGTGCTGGCGTCGTCGACGAGAATGACTTCTTTTAATAAGCTCGGCGGCGTGAGGTTTAGCACTGAGTGGACGCTGCGCAGTAGCATACTCAACCCTTCGTTATGGAAGATGATGATCACGCTCACAGGGTCGAGTGCGTCGTAGTCGTAGTGCTCGTCACGGCAACTCGGGTCCCGGAAGTCAGACGGAATTCGGTTGAGGTCTGTTTCATCGCTTAATTTCATGTTAAAGCCGCCACCCAAACTTAATAGCGTGTTTATGTCGTGGCTGCTGACGTGCGCATAGTCGCCCGAAGGAATAATTTTAGAGCCGTCGACTGTGATGTCGAGCACGCCGTGCATTGGGAAAGAGCTGAATAGTTCAGACAAACTCCGAGCGCTCGGTCGGTGCGCGTCCTCCGTTTCGATGTTGCCCGAGGCGAACTTCTTGGGTGTGATCACTTCCTTCATTACGCGAATTTTTTGCTGCGCTTCGCGGATCAGTCGGTTTGAAGACAGCGCAATCTCGTTGTCAATGAGCTTCGGCAAGATCAGTTTGTAAAACAGAAACCCACAGACGTTGATGCTGATGAGCACCAGCAGCATTATCGCGGTTGTGAACAAGCTGTGGTGCGGACGGCGCCGTTTCAATTTTCCGTTTCCCGCGGAGAAGGTGTGAGCAGAAGTTGCTCTACGTCTGACCCGGTTCTCGCTCATGATCGGCTGCCGATAGTGTGATCAGCTTGCGCCTGCAGACGTTCGCTAATTATATTTACAGGGCGAAAAACATTTAGCCGTTAATCGTTGGAAAACATTTGCATGACGCTAAACGCGCACCTGATCGCGCGGATTTCAATTGCGAACTAGCATGTCGGTGACCGCTTTATTCACTTGCGGCACAAACAGTCCGTACAACAGCTCAGGCGGCGTCAGCTGTTCCTCGTCATCGAGCGACCGACAGGGCCGTTCTTTGAGGCTCTCGCGGAGGGCGTCGGTGCCTGCCGCCGCTCTCGGTTTGACTCGAACTAGCCGGTCGACTGTGTCGCAAAAACACATGATTCCGTAGAAGGAGAACATTGTGCCACTCAAAACAAATGCGTAGAACTAAACATGTGAGCGTGTTTTTAGTTTACTTAAAATGTTTACATTGACGGCTTACGCGCCGCGTCCATATTTTCGAGTTTCTTCGCTAGCTGCTGCTTTAGCGTATTCGTGAGCTCTAGAGTCGTTTGTATCGCGATTTGGCGGTTTCGCACTGCCTCTTCGTCGTCAGACGCAATGTCGATATTAGCAGAACCTATTTGCAATTTTTTCAACATCTGCAAGACTTGCTCGGGGTTGGCAGCGTCCAAGATCCCGTTAGCACTGCGGTCGAGATTCGTGTGCGCAATGCTCTCTTGGATAAGGTGGTCCACCACGCGCATGCGTTGGTGGAGCTCGTTCGGCAAAACAGCATCTGAGTTCGCACGCTGAGTCTCCGAGTCTGGCGCGCGGTCTGTGCTGGCGTTTTGACCGACTTCGCGAACTGCGCCGTCGCGCCACTCTGTTTTGCGCTGATTTGCCTCAGGGTTCCAGTCTACAGCTTTTTGCGTTCCGTCCGCGCTTCCGAGCAAATAGGTGACCGCTTTGGACACGGCGTCATCGTAACGAAGCTGTTGTTCATTTGGCAACGCGGCAGGCGCGTTAGTCGGTTCTGCCGCCACGCTGAGCGAGTTTTCCGACGGAGCGTTCTGCTCAGGTGCGTCGACATTCCCGCTGCGAACCTCGGCTGAAACAAAGTTAACAGCGCCAATTTCTGGCTGCGCGACAATGTCAGATTCGGAATTCGCCGCATCTGTTTCCTCCATGAACAGCTCTTGCGCGATCGGAGCCGAAGTCGGGCTAAAAGGCTCATGCGAGTCTGCGTGCTGCAGCATAGGATACTCTGCAGAATCCTGGTATGGATAGACGATCTGCGGTGATTCTTCTACTGCATCCTGGCGGACGCCAACAGAGGCGGCGTTGAGCCCATCGTTCATGAGTGCTATTGTTGCGCCTGAAGCCGAAGATGGATTTACAGGTTTCACTAAAGTACTATTCTGCTGTTTCAAGGATTCTGCGAGTGCTTCGGGGATCAAGAGTGTGTGCATGGAACCCTCCGTCGAATTTGAGTTTGCAACAGCGTCGTGGGGCGGCAGCTGTTCGTTTTCCTCGCCGTTTCCTGGAGTCGAGGAGCTGCGCATGGCCTCTAACAGCTTGAGGGCCTTCTCGTTATCGACTTTGCGAGCAAGAGTCTTCTTCCGCTTTGTCTTCAGCGTGAAGAGCTTGGTCAAGTAGAGACGTTCCTCCTCTTCAGAATGCTTAATGCGCTCCTTCGCATTCACCATGCAGTCGAATTCGTAGAAAGCTATGAGCACGGCGAACAGACTGAGTACCATGAAGCCTGCGTGTACAAGCTGAAATAAGCGGAAGCCGAGGAAGCGATGCTCATTATTCACGGCGAGCGACTCTGGCAGCAAGAAGAAAGGGTGCTGGAGCTTGCGCATTAGGTTGGGGTATAGAGAGCAGACGAGTCCAGAAGACAGTAGAATCAAACCCTGCATAATATTGAGGTGATTTGCGCCGAGGTATTCCTCGATAGCGCAGTAGATGTAGTTGTAGCCGAGAAATCCGACGAGGAAGTGGCCGCAAATAGGCAAGATCTGTAGATAGATGTTTGGCATAATGAGGCAGGCGAAGCTGAAAGACATGACTAGCGCAATGAAGGCTGAAATCAGGACTGACGAACTCCGCATCGCGAAGCGTGTGAGCAAGACGTTTGGCGCAAACGCGAAGCAATGCGCGACGTTAAGCAACTCGATTAGAAAGTTGGCGTGTGCCAAAGAGTTTTTGTTCAGAGAGGCATAAGCTGTGATTGTAAATCGGAAAGAACTTAGCAAATGGTACTGAGAAATTTGAAAGATGTTTGCGTGGAGCACGATGATCCAAAGCAGAGGGTTGAAGATTTTCTCAATGGTGGTTTTGTCGCTTAAAGCGTGCGCAGACGGGAACTCGCGGATTGAGACGTACTTGCAGATAGTCTGCACGCAAGGCAGCTGCATGAGGTAATTCGTGATGCGATGATCCGTCTTCGGTTTGTTAGCCATTTCCGCGAGGTAGTCTTCGTCAGCTTTTTCCTCGAACGGCTGAGACGGCAGCAGAGCGGTGTGCAGCAGCCCGAAGAACAGCAGCGTCAAGATGTAAAATTGCATGACCTCCTCGACGGGATTGTTGCGGCGCGACTTAGCGAGCGCCATCGCTAACCAACAGTACAGCATGACGCAAGAAAACTCGGCTGCAGATCCTAAAAAGTCTTGGACGAACTCCGAGTGAACGGGAAAGATGCTGCTAATGTGCAAATAAGCATAACTGAGCTGGTTGTACGCGAGCGCGTGCGCAACGATCCCAATACTTGTGATCAAACTGTTGGTGCCCGTAAAAAGTAGTAAGTAGCCGAGGGCGGCTAACACAACGCCTTTGATGGCCAAGAAGCGGGGGTTGCCGTAGTCCGTGAAAAAATTGCTAAACGGCAAGCTAGCGGGACCCATGAAGAAAGCGCGGTTCGTGAGATTGTTTACGTACTCATGATAAATGACTGTGTTCTCTGATAAGCTTTTGCCGCTGCGGTTCAGAAATAGTAGGCGCCGGAAAACGTCGACATTCGACAAATTGCATCCAGAGTAAACAGTGAAAGCCCCATAAATTGCAATCAAAGTAGTCTTAGAGAGGCCGAGGGTCGTGCGATAACCTAAAGTCATTGTTCCCAAAGTGCACTGCACTCACGTGTTAATTCGAAAGTATTATAAAAATTTGGCGCTATTTATGCCCCAACTTAGCTCGATTACCAGCGCGATTGGCGCGTCTGCGGCGGATAGCTGTTCTTCCTTGTTTAAAGTCGGGTCTGACACGCTGGGGCGAGCGGCTGGCGTCGCGCGCTGCGCTAAGTTCGAAGGGCGCAAGTTTCTTGGCTTCTACAACCGGTACTGGCTCACGAACGAGCTGAGCAGCGGCAAGCTGCGCTCCATCTTCAGTGTGCCCGCTTTTCAGCCGTGTGTGCTGGGAAGCAGCCAGCTGGAGGAAATCGTAACAAAGGATTTCACAGTTTTATGTAAAACCCGGCACCCAAGCTTTTTGGCTGTAAGCGAACCGCCGAGTTTCGGGAAACGCGGCTGCGTCGTACGCGCGCGTGGCGTGGTGGGCACCGTCGCGGACGCGGCGAAGCGCCTCGGCGCGCTGGATCTGTTCTGCGGGGTGTGCGTCGCAATTGAAGGGCTAGAGTTTCTGCACAGCAGACAACGGCTTGCGCACCTCAACGTAAATCCGTTCTCGTTGCTGCTCGCAGACAACGGCCAGTGGCTGTTGTCGGGGCTAGGTTTCAGCACAGAGCTCGGCGCGTCGCTGCCCGCAGGCGGCGCGCCGGCCGTGTGCGCGCTTGGCGCAGACTACACAGTATCGCTGCAACCGCCGCAGACGTACCGTAAGCCGGGGAGCCGGACTGCTGAGTCGCAGCTCGACTTTTTCGCGTTAGCGGTTTCGGTGTACGAGTTAGCGCTGATCGCGTTCGATGTGAGCCGCGCGGAGTGGCCGGCGTGCTTCCTCGGCGAGAGCCGCGACATTTCTTTCGTGTACAATCCGGAGTCGTTTGCGTTTCCGCGCTCCTTTCCGCCGCAGCTGAGTCTTGCATTGCGTTTTTTGCTGACGAACGAGGTGGCGCAGGCAAAGGCGGCGCTAAGCGAGTTCGCCCCGTTCGCGCTGCTGGAACCAAGCAGTCTGCAGTTCGCTACGCAATCGGACCGCGAGAGTCTGGCCAGCGTGCTGGTGGCGATGAGTAACAGCAGTGCGCTCGAGAAAGCAACGACCGAGCTTGCACTGCACTGGCTGCTGCCGTGCGTAATGGACTGTTTCTACGACTGCAGTGTGAAAACACAGATGGGCTTGCTGCAACAGTATGGCGTGCTGATGGCTACGGACGGCGAAGCGTTCCGGCAGTTCGCGGCGCCACTATTGCGGCACTACATGAGCGACGTAAACTGCTCGGTAGTTGTCGCTGTAAAGCTGGTATGTTGGCCCCGCTCGCGCTTAGCTAGAAATTCTAAACGCGTCGCTGCCCGTTGTGAGCGCTGATGCGGACTTGGCAACTGCGTTCTTGGTAAAGTGCATGGACATTAATAGCAGCATTGTGGTGAACACGGCGTACAACGTCGCGCAGAAGGTAGGTTACGAGTACTGCGCCGCAGATGTGCAGTCTGACTCAGTGCCGCGACGTGTTGCAGGCGCACTTTTTCAAAGTGTGCAACAGCAAAGGCGTGCGCGTGGACATGCGGCAACACGCGTTTCGCGCGCTCGTGGAAGTTGCCGATGTCATGCCGCGCCGCGTGGCAGAGTCGAAGCTTTTTCACGCGGCGAAAACCGTGCTCTCGCGCGAGTGCAGCGCGCAGTTGGTATTCGAGTATGTGCGGCTGCTGCGGAAGCTGGCGGACAAGATCGATCCACATTGCTTTCTCAGCACGTACGTCAGCTTTGGTCTGGAGGTGCTCACAGACGTTACGAACTCGAATGAGTCGTATGAGGAGCTGAAGACTGCGGTGATCGAGGCAATCGGCCGCCATAAACGCCGTGACGGCGCGGGTAGCTGCTTGAAAGCACGCACCGCAAACTTGACAGAAGTGTACGAAAAAGGCAAGGACAAGTTAACGAGCGTGCTCGACGATTCGCAGTCGATGTTCTGCGACGGACTGATTTCGCTAATCAACAAGAGCGGGTAGCCAAAGTGAGCTGCAGTGTCCAGGTCCCTCAAAAACTAATGACTGAAAATGCGCAGCATATGTGCTATACTGGTATTTAAATAAATGCAGCCGCGGCGAAATCAGTCCCGACTCATGCCGGAGGCCGCGCAAGTGATTGACGGTGACTGCGACTACGTCGCGGCACCCACATTTTTTCGCGACGCTGGCGCCGCCAAGAGTGCGGGCTTGGAGTATAGCGTGGTGTCGATCATCGGCTGCCAGTCGGGCGGCAAGTCGACGCTGTTGAACGAGCTGTTTCATACAAACTTCGACATTCTGAACTGCAAAGCGGGCCGCTCGCGGACCACGCAGGGTGTCTGGGCTGCGTTTGACCCGGCGCTGCGTTGCTTCGTTTTCGACGTAGAAGGCACAGACAGCCGCGAGCGCGGCGACTCGCGCGAGAGCTTCGAGAGCAAGACTTGTTTGTTTAGCTTGGTCGTTTCCGACACGCTGCTGTTCAACATTTGGTACAACGACATCGGACGCTATAACGCAGCTAACACCGCGACGCTGAAGTACGTGATGCAGATCTACTGCGATGTGTTCATCAAGGACGCGGCGATGACGCGCAAGCTGCTGATCGTGTACCTGATCCGCGACTGGCACGAGAATTTCACTGCGGTGCACCTGCTAATGGAAATCTTGCAGAAAGACATTTGCAACATCTGGAGCGAAATCCAAGCGGGCGACTCCGCCGTATCCAAAGACTTCTTCGAGTACTTCGACTTGCAAGTAGTCGGACTGCCCAGCTATGTGCACGAGAAACAAAAGTTTTGCGAAAGTCTTGACACAGTGCGCAACATTCTACGCGAGCGAGTGGAGGGCGCGAAAACGACTTGCAGAGTGCCAGTCGACGGCTTCGACTACTATGTTGAAAGCGTCTGGCATAAGATTGACAAAAACGAAGCGATCAATATACCTTCGCAGCGTTCCATGGTATCGCTATACCGGTGCACGCAAATCGGTGCAGAGGCGGGAAAGAGGCTCCGCGACTTTCTAACGGAGTTGAAGGGCGCGGTGCAAATGGGCGCTTGGCCCAAGCAGCAGTTGCAAGAGTTCGTCGCCGGCGCGTGGGTCGAGGCTGCGGCGAACATGCGTTACTACATTGCCGAAGACGTGGAGACCGCAAAGGCGACGTTGAAGAGCGCGGTCGTCACCGCGCTTCTTGAGCTTTTTGCAGAGTTCGTAGAAGTGAAACTCGCGTCCGCCGAACTCGAGGTAAAGCAACGCGTGCACGCGCTGCGTGCCACGCTGGAGGATGCGTGGTTGACACGCGCTGGCGCGAGCGAGCACGCGGCCAGCCTCAAAGAATACCTGCAAAGCGCTCACGCGCTGGTCGATGCGACCGCTGTCGCTCTCGAGCAGCTGCTCAAAGACTCCGCTCTCGATCTTCCAATGATTCCAGGCTTCGCGCTGCCGCTCGACGAGCTGCGCGCGCGCATAGACGCAGCAATGCAGCGCATGCGCGTGGAAGTGCGCGAACTCGGCAAAGAGAAGCTCGACGCAATCGAGCAGCAGCTTTGCAGCGAAGTATTCCAAAACTTTACAGCGCTTGCGCGCGACAAGGAAGACGACTGCAGCGCGCTGATCACCACGCAAGTCTGCGACGTGCTCGAGCCCATGTACCTCAACTTGCAAGAGGTGCTGTCGTTGCTGGACGCGGCAAACTCCAGTCCGCTAAACAGCATTCTGAGCGACATTAACAAGCGCATCAGCGCATTCCTCAGCACCGAAACTGAGCTTGTCGCAACCGCTTGCTTAGCGAAGTTCCGAAGCCGCTTTGAACAAGACGCGGACGGCGTCGCGCGCACTATGCAGCAGCTCGGTAGAGACGAGATTCGAGCGCACTACCAAAAAAGCAAAGCGAGCATGAAGAAGTTCTTTGAGTCGCTCGCTAACTTCCAACTGCATCCCGAAGTAATCTCGCAGAAGCTCGAACACGAGTTTTTTCCTGAGTCCGCGCCGGCCGCGTTGCTCTCCGAGAAGCGCAAAAAGCAGCTCGAAGAGAACATCACAAGCATGGCGAGCATGCTCGTGCAAAACGCGTATGCATTGCAGGCCGCCAACTGCCGCCAAACGAAAGTGCCTGCTGTGATCTGGGGGCTGCTGCTCGCTCTCGGCTGGAACGAGATCTACTACGTCGTGTCGCGGCCCGCGCTGTTGTTTGTTGCCGCAGTACTGTGCTGCGTTATCGCATACGGCAACCTCATGCTAAGACCAACAGTGTTAGCGCTGGGCGCCAAACTTATGACACATCGATTTAGTCATGGGCGAAATAACTAGTTTTTGATTTACTATTCAAATAATCTCCAGAATGAGCAACGTAAGCGCACTTCTGCGAAGCCTAGACCTTCCTCTGCGTTTTCACAGAGATCGCGAAAACCAAAAACCAAATTCTCATCACGTTGAAAAACGGCATTGAGATCAAAGGCCAGCTCATTCGCGTGGACAACTTCATGAACTTCAAGCTCATTGACGCGCAAATCTCAAAAGAGGGCGCCGCGCAGCAGAGCGTAAGTCCCAACCACTCGCAGCAGATTCGCTTGAAGACGTGCTTTGTGCGAGGGTCGAATGTCGCGAACGTCGACTTGTCCGAGACAAATATCAAGGAACTGAATTTGGGACTTTAAGAAGCGGTGGAGGGGACGCTGTCTGCGCCCGCGAGCTCCAGAGCGTCATCCAGCAACAACTGGGTCGCGTCTCGGCTGCAGTAGCTGCTGATGTAGATGTACACCAGCGTGTGAATGGGCACCGCGGATGTCTGCGTGTCGCATCGTCAAACTTACTTCCACAAAGAACTCGAGATCTTGAGTTTTCGCGAGCTCGAGACACTCAGAGAAGCTCGCCGGAACTTTCAACGCTGCGCTGCTGTCAAGCGTCTCTGCGAGCATGGCAACGAATTGCTTGGGATTGGAGTCGATCAGTTGCGACACACCTGCGCAGTTTTCCGCGGCTTTCCAGTGCTGCATAGCGGCAACAGGGTCTTTTGTGGCGAGCGCCACAATCTGGTCTACCACGCTTAACTCTTTGTCGAGCTGAAACTCGCTCTCGCGAGCAGCGGCAGCAGGCTTGCTGAACACCGAGTGAGCCGCTTCACTGCAGCCGTCACATTCCGCAGCGTCTTTTACTTTGCGGAGCAGCAGAGCGTTTTGGATTTGCGTGACAGTCTCTTGCGCCGAAGGAAGCTGCGGCGTTTCCGGGAACATGGTCAGCACGGACACGATGCAGCCATCATTCATGCAGCTGCACTGCGAAACGAGCGCACTTTCGCTGATCAGAGGGACCCCATTTGCCGCCATGAACACGTTGTTGGCGTCGGGCGCACCGAGGCGCTCGCTTACGAGCGCCTTGAGTTGTCCGATTGTACACGAGTCAGGTTCTACCTCGAGCGAAACACAAACAAAGTCCTCGGACAGCACGTGCAGCTGCATGAGCAGTTTTCTCGCAGCAGTGCTAGAGTTTGATGTATCGGTGGTAAATAATTTTGAAGCTGAATTGCAGGCTGAAAATATGGTTCTTGTACTGGACTTCGAAGCCCTTTTTGTGGTTTGTTTCGAGCGGCAGAGCGGGAACCTCGATTTCTAAGTCAGTAAATTTACTCTTAGGTTCGGTAAACACGATCAATTTAGAGACGACCTGATTCGGCTGCTCGTCGATGCGCCACAAAACGCGCGTAGAACTATCCAAGTCGTCGTAGAAGGCAAGCAGCTCAAACGCCTTGCAGCGACCGCGCAGCGTCTTCGTTTTGAACTTTTTGGGGTCAATCTCGTAACGCAGTGCGTACGTGTAAACCGGCAGCAGCTGCGAGCTGGAGTTAATGAGACCTCCGCTGTAAACGTCGTATTCGCGGTGGTTGTACGAGAAAAATCGCTCGCGTCGTTTGCTGAACTCAGCGAACTTCGCTTCACTAAAGCGGCGCGATGCTTCCTGCTGGATGCAGTCGCAGTGGTGTTTGTACGCTAAAATTTCGCGAGAGCTGTGTGCAACATGTAGCGCGATGTAGTCTAGAATGCTTTTGAAGCAGCATAAGTTGGTGAGCTGGTTTAGCAAGGTTACCGAAGATGGCGCGACGGAGCCGGGCGCGGCTTGCACCCGACTCTTGAGTGCCGAAAGCGACTTCGGCTGAACTGCTTTTGTCAACAGACGATGAATAAGGTGGCTTTCAATCGTGCGCGAGAAGTTCGACGCGACAATCGCGCTGCTTGTCCAGTTGCAGAGTGCAACGAGCGCTTCGTAATACAGCTTCTCTTCCGCGTTTGCGACCAACGCAGCGTAAGAACTGAGCTCACTTGTGGTGACCTGCAGACAGCAAAGCGGCAGCGTCCGGATCAAGTCGAAAAGCTTCGCCGCGATCGCAGGGTTGCAGTCGACCGGCGCTTCGCGGTTGCCGGCAAAGGCTCCGTACGCGGTACGCAAAACGTTGAACAGATTTGGTGCCCCGTCCGCGTTCAAGCGGCCATAGTAGGCGTCGCGGAACCGGCGCTGAACCTCAGCGTCCATCCGAGCGAGCAGCAGCCACGACGCAAAGGCGGTTACTTAATTATCTCGATTTGCGAGATTTTTTGTGCTTAGCTTTATTACGGCTGCGCGGCTCGCTTGTGTCGAAGTCAAAGTCGAGTTCGTCCTCACGACGCAGTTTCTTGCTGCTTGAGACGACGAAGTCGCCTAGCTGCGAAGCAGTCATGCCAATCTTGCTCTCGGCGGCACGTTGCTTCAGTCGCTTGTACTTCTTGGCGTCGTCGCGCGAGCGCATCGCGGTTCTGCCGTAGTTTTCTTCCTCCAGTTCTTCTTTCTCTTGCAGCTTTTTCAGCTGCTTCTGGTGCTTCGCGTACGCGGAGGAGTCGAGAACATGCTCGACCTCCGGCAAATCTAACTCGCTGGCGATTAGCGACTGAACGCGGTCAGACTGCAGCAGGTCGTAATCTTTCGCGGTGCGTTGCTTAATCTTGTTGTCGGCGCGCGGAGCGCGCGCGGCAGTTTCGCGACTTGCATCCTCCGCAGCAGACTCTTCGGCGTCCGAGCCGTCGGAAGCAAAGTCTTTCGCGCGTACATTGATTTTCGATTGAGTGCCCGAAGCAGGAGCGGCGGTTTTACGGGGGCCGTCATCTTTCTTGGCGCACGCCTTAGCTAATCCTTCGGCCAGTTGCAACAGCAGTTGGCGGCGCGCCAATTGCTGCGGCGGAACGACCTTGCCCTGTAAGCGCAGCAGTACGATTTCGTTGGAACAAATGGTGTCTGCGAGCAGGACGTACGTAAGCGCCGCTTCGAGAGACTGCGTGGCTGCCTCCGCAGGCACATCTAGCGCAGCGGCGCGCTCCGCAAGCTGCAGCGCGACTTCGTTGAGCTCTTGAAACACGGCTGGAACGACGCGGAGCACCTCGTTTACGCTCTGCTGCAGCTCTAATTTGGCTTTGGCCGGCCAGTTGCGGGTTAGTTCGGCGCAATTCATGGCGACTGCAGACGGTGCTCTCGCGCGGCTACTCGGCAATCCTGCTGCGCATTAAATGCGTATTTTTAAACTGCTCTATAATTAGTGGCGCTCGGCTATAGAACATGCCTCGGTTCTATGCGCTCGAGCTAGAGCAGCGGAAAATTTTTTTGAGTGTGCTTTTCAGCAACCTGGGGCGAGACGGCCACGAGTATCTCGTGACACTGTCGTCCAGCCATGTGTTCGTTTACTCAATTACGGAGAGTGGACTGCTGAACCTGATTGACAGCACTCCGACCTTTGCGCAGAACCAGGCGCTCACGCAGATTCGGCCGAGTACCGCTGCGCAGCCGTATTTCGTGCTGTTGACGGACAGCGGCGTTGTCACGGTTCTAGCGTGGAGTTGGCCGAAGCTGCAGTGGCGGCTGGTCGCTCACCGCGCGGTCTCACGGCCGGGCTTTCGGCGGCATGAACCTTGCGCGTTCCTCGACGTAGACTTCACGAGTCAGTTTTTCTTTTTGGCTTCGCTGCACGGGCGTGTTTCGAACTACTCGTTACTCGCTAACGTCGACGCGGAGGACGCGTGCAACACAGGCGCCGTGTGTTTTGGGGACATCACGCACTACGCGCCGCAAACCATGGTTGTGCGAGACGTGAAGTACTTGGACAACAACCTGCAAGACGCGTACTTGGCCGTGTTATACCAGGCTTGCGAAACGCACGCGGACGACGCTTCGCAAGCTGTGACACATCTCGGGCTGCTCCGTGTTTCTTCTGAGCTTAACGCGGTAGTCTCAGAGGCTGTTTTTACGGTCGACGTTAGCGCCAGCTTGGTTGTGCCGCTACGCCACGATGTGGTCGCGAAGGGCAATTTGCTATACCTCGTTTGCGCTGAGAACCGACTACTGCTGTACCAGAGAAACAAGTTGCTCCAGGAGCTGGAGCTGCCGCGGCCGACGGACGTGGCTGCGGAAGAAGTCTTGTTTGTCGAAAACTACGCCAGTCACAAAATGAAGTCATACTTGCTGCTGCTTCTGCAGTACAGCACGGGCGATGTGCTCCGAGTTGTATTCGGTGACCGCTGCATACAGCACTTTGTGTACTTTGGCCGCACGGCGCCTGCAAAGGCAATGTGCGTGGTGCCCTCGGGCTATCTGATGGTATCTAGTTTTGCGTGCGGCAACCAGGTGTACATCTTCGCGTCGCTCGGCGAAAACTGTGCGCCGCTGACGACCTCGCAGGCCACTTTCGCGCCAGAATGCGGCTCAGTTTTGTCGCTGTGCAGCAGTGCTAGCCACGCCGGGCCCGTGCTCTGCCGCACGATTAAGGACTGCGAAGGTGACGTGGCTTATCCGCAGATCTACTCAGGCGTTGGCTATCTCGGCCGAGCTGCGCTGGAAGTGAAAACGTTTGGCAGACCGTTGGCGGATCTTGCCGCGAGTAACTTGCCCGCGGCGTGTTCGGGCGTTTGGACGCTTCCGGAGAAGTACGCCGACACTTTCCACCGCTATGTGGTGCTCTCGTTTTTCGCGTCTACTGTTGTGCTCCGCGTCGGCGAGACTATCAGCGAGTTTAACTGTCCTAGCCTGTCGAGCACCGCGACGACGGTTTTCATCGGCGTGCTCAAAAACAACTTTGCGTTGCATGTGACGCGCGACGGGTGGCGCTTAATCTCGATCTCTGGCGGCACAGACTTGGTGCACCAAAGCTGGGAAATCGCGCCTGGCCGCCGCATCTTGCTCGTCTGTTGCAATGGCAAGCAGGTGTTCTTGGGCATTAACGCGGGCACTGCCATGTACTTCGAGCTCAACGAGCATACAGGGAAACTGGACTTGCAGTGCACAGCGAACCTGGGCACCGAGATTTTGCATGCGTCACTGCTGCCGGACTGCGAGGCAGGAGACTTTTGTCGCTTCGTGCTCGTTGCGGGCGTCAACGAGGAGGTCCGGCTGCTCGACGTGACGAGCGAGATGCGTGTCGTCGCGCAGTACGAGTTGCCGAAGCAGTACAGTGCGACAGCGCTGAAGCTGTACAAGCCACAGGCGTCCGCGCGTTTCGACTTGCAGGCGCTGGTCGGCACACGCAGCGGCGTGTTGCTGGTACTCAACTACACGCTGGGCTGCGACTGTTTCGAGACGGAGGTGACGCGCCATGTGGTCGGTTCGCAGCCTGTTACGCTGCAATCGACGCGCGCGGACTTCAGCTTGCTCGGCTCCGCTGACGACAAGTGCGACGCCGTGCCGTTAGACGCGGTGCTCGTGCTCAGTTCGCAGGTTTGGCTGTACTTGGCGACGCAGCATAAGTGCTGGTTGACGCGCATGTTTACGAAACACCCTTTCACGCTGGCTTCTTCGTTTCGCACGGAGACAACCGGCTACGGCATGATCGGCGTGTACGAATCAACGTTGCGTATTCTTGAGTACTCAGAGATCAACCTGGACGAGCCCTACCATGCGGCGTACCACGATTTGCCGCACACGCCGCGCGCGTTGGTGGTGCTGCCTCCGCTCCTGTCTGCGCTGGACCGGATGTCGAAAGCGGCTGCAGGCGAAGCGTACGAGTCTGCGCCTGTGAGCGAGAGCAGTCCTGCGCTCGTCGCAGTGATCGGTCACGACCCGCGCTGCGCCACGCCGGAACAGCTGGAAGCGTACGAGAAAGAGTGCGCTGAGAGCGCAGAGGACGCCGAAGCCGAATGCAGCGTGCAGCGAACGTTAGGCAAGGCTTCTGGGAGGGGTGCGCACGCGGCAGGATTCGTCGCACTGTACCATCCTTTGCGTGGCGAGCTGCGCTTGCGGAAATTCGCGTCGAATGAAGTGCCACTGGCGCTATGTGCATCGTCATTTCCGAAGCTTGACGCGCCCGGCCAGTTCATAGTGTCAACCGCTGTGAACCCCGACAGTGCGCACCTCAGCTGCGATTCGGCAATGCTTATGGTGTTCACGGCGAACTTCGACCTCGGTCTCACGGTGCACCACTCCACGCCCATTGAGTTTTGCGCAAAGGCTCTCTGCGCTTTCGGCGACAAGCTGCTCGCCGGCGTCGGGAAATTTTTGCGACTGTATGAGCTCGGCACGTACCGGCTTATCAAAAAGTGCGAGTACAAACAATTGCCGGTCGCAATCACTTGGATCGCTGTGCAGGGCAAGACGATTTTCGTGGCGGACGTGCAGAGCGGCGTGCTCGCCCTCGAGTACGACGAGGCGCACAACATGTTTTACGTAAAGTGCGAACAGCTCGTGGCCACGTGGCCAAGCGCTTCGTGCGCGCTGGACGAGTTCACAGTGGCAACGTGCGACAAGTTCTGCAACCTGGCTGTGCAGCGCGTTCCGCTGTTTTACGCCGCGACATTGAATCGGCGTTTCCAGCTGTATCGCAAAGAGTCGCAGCTACGCTTTGACGAGAACTATCATTACGGCACCGTGAGCAAGTTTCAGAAACTCGTCGACCTAAAGCTGCACGGCTTGGTGGTGGCTCTGCAAAAGGCGAAGCTGACTTTGGCTAGCGAGGAAGTGTTGGTCGCGACGGACGTCGAAGGCGGCGCCACGATGCTGCTGCCGATCAAGTCGGAAGAGCACTTCAACTTTCTACTAAAGCTGGAAAACGAAATGAGACAGGTTTACACGCCACTCTCAAAGAGCGACCACAGAGCGTATCGCATCGGCGCTTTCTGCGTTAAACAGGTTGTGGACGGCGCGCTGTTAGAGCAATTCTGTAAGTTGACCGCGGACGAGCAAGCTCGCGTGGCGGCCAAATTCGAGAAGCGTCCAGAGTTTGTACAGAACCAATTGCATACGCTTCG
>NW_020873846.1:490345-520534 GCF_001901225.1 Dermatophagoides pteronyssinus
TCGGATGCAGAAAGAACATCCTGAGAACGTGAAGCTTGAGCTCCCACTGTCGCATCGCGTCGTCCAAAATCTCCTGAGCGAATTCTTGCCAATCGAGGTTCAAAATGTCTTTTTCGAACGTGAGCACAAGCCCGTCCGTAATTTCGGAGGGGCGGCAGACCAGCCAGGAGGGTCGCTTGGCGGTGCAGAAGCAGCTGATTGCGATGTGCTTGCGGCGCGCAAGCAGCGAAAGGTTGAGCACCTCGCTGTTCTGCACATTTTCGTTGGCCGCAAGGTCCGGCGTGAGATGCAGGATGCGACAGGCCGCGCTCGAAGTTTTGAGCAGCAGCGCGATGGCTTTGTGCAGCCCGATTGCGAGCTGCGAATACTTTACGCGTTCGTTACGCGGCAGAACGTCGGCGTAGCACTTTTGCAACAATTCCTGTGTGTTGCAGTGCGCCGCGAGCCCGGTGTAGAGCGTTGTTACAGCATCGGAATCGTACGCCAGCAGCAGCAACACGTTCTGTGGGTAAAGATACTTGTACAGCTCGGCAAACATGCAAATCAGATTTATGTATGTGCTGAAGATTTCCTGTGTCAGATCTGTCTCGGCGCCGGACTGCGTTGCGGCGGCCGCGTCGAGCTGCACCAAATCACTGTAGTAAACGGGGTTAAGGTTGACCAACAGACAGAAGCTCTCGAACGCGTCAATCTTGTCAGCGCCACATGCCAAATGCATAGAGCAGAAATTATCTATTTTTCGCAGGCCCAATTGGCCGCGATTGCTACAGTGTTCGCGGTTTTCCTGCGAAATATAAATTCATTTGCGCTGCACCGGGCGTATGCTACGACTGCAGAAGAAGCTAATGCGACTGACTACTTCGACACTCGAAGCCAGAGACGAGAGCGCAGCGCGTCTTGTAGAGGACAAGCAGCGTGTGTCGCAAATAAACGTGCTCAAGCGCATCTTCAAGCACATTTCGCATGAACAAGCGCATGAAGCACTGGAAGCGAGCCACTTCGATCTGCCGTCCGCGGTTAAGCACTGCGCGGTCGCTGAATTCATGTTGCGGAGCACCGACACCGTGCGCAGTCTGCTGACGAGCTCATACACAATTCGGAGCACTACGGAAGTCTGCTACGCGAATGACCGTCGCAAGGCGCTGCTCATCGGCATCTCCTACCCGGACTCGCCGAAACAGTTGTTGGGCTGTGCCAGCGACATCGAGCGCTTCCGCGACATTCTGACGAGCGCTTACGAATTCGACGCTTCCCCGCCGAACATGCAAATCCTCAGCGACACGCTCGCAACGCCGTCCCGAAAGCCGCCGACGAAGCAAGGCATTTTGTCAGCGCTGAGTGAACTGGCGGAGTCGGCGCGAAGCGGCGACAAGCTGGTGGTGCACTTCAGCGGACACGGAGAGCGCGTGCAGACGAGCCGCAACAGCTGGCACGATTTCCAAAGAGTGGTGGTGCCTGCAGACTACGAGACCGCGGGCTACATCAGCAGCGAGGAGCTAACCGCGCAATTCCTGGAAAAACTGCCTGCAGAGTGCGAAGCGCTGGTCGTCACGGACTGCTGCTACAGCGAAGGGATGTTTGCGTTGCCGTACGCATACAGAAACGGAAAGTGGCAACAGACAGGAAAGGTAAACCCGCGCGTGCAAGCTTTGGTGATACACTTAGCCAGCGGCGCTTCTGACGAAAACGCGGCAGACTTGCTCGTGTCTACGTGGGGCGCCGGCGGAGCCGTGAGCTTGGCGCTGAGCACCTACCTGAAACAGCACCCGCACAACATCACGGTGGGCAAAGTGCTGGCGTACTGCACGCAGTTTCTGTCCGATCGGGGCTTTCGACAGTCGCCGTGCGTGCTGGCGTCTACTGTGTTTGACGTCACGCAACAAGAACTGCCGTTGCACTGAGCTTCGCGTCTCGTCGCCGCAATCGCGCTCGCGGCAGCGCCGAAGTTGCGTGCGAGCAACGCGCGAGCAACGCGCGAGCAACGCGCGTGCAACGCGTTACTGGTCTGAAGCGTCTTCTTGAATCCACAAAACCGTGTTGGACCGGATCAGCAAGTCGCCAAGCGGCACCTTGGATTTGTTCGGCTGAATCTCGCACGCGTCAGCGAGTTCGAAATTGAAATAGGAGTCTGTGGACTTCAGCGTGCCTTCATGCCGTCGCGCGCAACTTACCTGCGTAAACGATGTTCCACTTGAGGCGAACGACTACTTTCTTGTCGACCAACGACGAAATGAACGGCAACGGACAAACCGTGTCCGGTACAGCCTAGAGACTCTAGGCAGCTACTTACTTCAGCCATGCTCTTGCGACTTGGAGTAACTCGCGAAGCTCGAGCGCAGAAATTAAAAGTTAATGAATAAATGCGCCGGGTGTTTGAAGCAGACGGACAGTTCGCTGCGCTGCCCGCGCTGCTGCAAGACGGGCGTTGCCGCCGCCGTCTTTTGCTCGCAGGATTGCTTCAACGCGGCCTGGGAGACCCACAAGTTGACGCACGGCGATAGCGCTGCGCCTGCGTCGCAGGCGTCGCAGTTTTCTCTTGCAAACCGAGACACGTGGGTCTTCTTCCCGCGCACCAAACCGTTCGCGCTCACGCGATACAAGTTCACCGGCGCGTTGCGCGCGTATCCCTGCAACATTCCGCCGTACGTGATTCCCGAACACATTCGCGTCCCCGAGTACTTCAAGACCGGCGCGAGCGCGCGCGAGAAGCAGTCGTTTTCGAAGCCGTTTCGCTTGTACGACGCGCAGGAACTCGAACGCATTTACGCAGCGGGCTGTCTCGCGGGCCAGGCGCTCGACATTGCGAAGCGCATGATGCAGCCAGGCGTCCGTACCGAGGACATCGACCTCGCGATTTACAACTTCATCATCGAGCAAAACGCGTTTCCGAGCCCGATCAACTACTACGGGTTTCCGAAAGCTTCTTGCATCAGCGTGAACGAGGTCGTGTGTCACGGCATTCCGGACGGGCTGGTTCTGTGCGACGGGGACGTGGTGAACGTCGACGTTACGGTTTACTTTTGCGGCATGCACGGCGACTTCAACCAGACGTTCGTGGTTGGCGACGTTTCGATCGCGGCCGCGAAGACTTTATGCTGTGCCTACGCCGCGCTGAAGCGCGCGCTCGAAGTTTGCCGGCCCGGCACGCCTTTTAAGGAGATCGGCCGCACGATCGAGAGCACGTGTCGCGAGTTCGGCTGCTCGATTGTTCGCGAATACACCGGACACGGCTGCGGAGAGCTGTTTCACAGCAAACCGTACGTGCGCCACTACTGCGTAGAGTCGGACAAGTCCGTCATGGAGAAAGGCCAGGTTTTCACGATCGAGCCTATGGTCAACGCAGGGACTGCGAAGGTTGCTCGGTGGCCCGACCAATGGACGGTGGTCACTAAGGACGGCAAGGTTTCTGCCGCCTTTGAGCGCACCTTGGCGATTACGGACAACGGATACAAAATTCTTTCTTCATACGACGAACAGGACGACGTGAAGCGATGCTTCGCGCAGCTCGGGTGCAAGTTCGAGCCGATTCAGCTCGTCTTCTCAGCGCAGCCGAGCAAGACGAGCGACTGAGTCGCTCACTCTTTGAACTTGGAGTTGAAGCGCTCGCGCAGCAATTTCGTGTTTTCTTCGTCGTTGTCTGCAATGACGAAATCGCCATCGGAGTCAAAGTCTCCGTAGTCGATGTCAACGATGTTGTTGTTCGCGTCGTAGTACACGTAGTAGTACATGTACTGGAAGACTGGCTGAGAGTCGCTCTGTGTTTCCGTCTTAACGGACATTGTCCTGCGCACCAACTGCTTGGTGGGCAGCGCGTCTGCCGCCGGCAGATCCGCACGCAGTTCGGCGCTTGCGCTCTTCGCTTGCGCCTCTTCCGGCACTTCCGACTCGCCCGCGTTTTGCAGCGCGGCGTCGTCAGGGCTCGCGGCTGTGGCGCCTTGCGCAGCCTCCGGCTGCAGCAGCGCGTGTTCGCTTTCGGATCTCGACCGCAAAAGCGGCGGCTTCTGCTCCACAGCGTCCCCCGCGGCGGCGGACGGCGCGGGCTGGTCTTCGAGCGTCTTCTCGCTGTCTTTGCGCGTGCCGTTCTTCCCCAGTGTGTAGCCGCGCAGAATTTTCAAGTTGATGCCTTGGTGGATGATGATATCCGTGACAATTTTGTTGTTTTGCGCAGCGGAAACGAACTGGTCGACGCTGAGTGTCAACAGCGCCTGTACAAAGTTCAGGTCCGAGTATGCCGGCGTGTGCACGGAGTCTGACTCGATCCCTTCCAGGATTTTGTCGGTAAACTTGGTGCCGTCGAGCGCTTCCCACTTGCTTTTGTTGAAGTACAGATAAGAGCTAAACTTGCGCGCGAATTCGCCGGTTTCGTCGATTTCGAGTAGCTCGTTCGCGAGCGGCTCGACCACGAACTTCAAAAAGCCCATTTGCGACTTGGCGAAGTCGCCAATCAGCGCGCGGTTGTTCAGCGGCGGGATTTCGAAACCAAGCACGGATTCGATGTCGCCCTGGTCGTAAAATTCGCGACTGACGCGGACCGACCACTCGTAGTGGTGCTCCCACTTCACGAAGCTGTGACTCAGGTCGGCGGCCTTGATGCACATTTTGGCCACCTGGATTTGGTCGACAATGTTTTTGCGGAAGTCGAACTCTTCGCGGCTGCGCTTCAGCCGGAAGCTGCCGAGAATGTCGAAGTGGTTTTGGATGTCGGTCGCGAGAATGAACTCGATGATACACCGGCGCAGGAAGCGGTAGATCTCTTCGGGCAGCTTCTGGAAAATGTTGCTCTCCGCAGAAATGAGTGCGACGCGCAGCGTCAGGAACGCGTGGTAGTTCTCGAGCACGGACTTGTCTTGGTACATGCGCGCCAGCAACGAGTTCGTGTTGATGTGGAACAAGTTGTTCTGCGCGGGATGTCCGACGTCGTGACCGAGCGCTGCGATGACCAACGCCAACACAATTTCCTTGCAGAAGACCTGCGCGCTGTTGTAGCACTGCAGAATGCAGAGGGAGTGGTGTGCCACCATAGCGCCGTGAACCGAGCTGTGGTACGCGTTTTTGCGGTACTTGCTTTGCAGCAAGAACAAAAAGTTCATCATAACCTTCTCGTCGACGTTCAGGAAGCCCAGGTGCGGGCGCAACAGCGTCGCGCCGACCTTCAGGAACAGGTTTGCGTCAGTGTTGCTCCAGCTGAAAAAGTCTAAGCCGTGCGGGTCGGCGCCAATTTTCGCAGCCGTCTCGGCGGGCACGTCCACGTCGCCGATCATTTCGGCCGAGATGAACTCGCCGAGCGCGAGGTAGCGGTTCAGGCGATTTTCGCCGGTGCAAAAGCGGCTTTGTGCGGAGACCGACGAGGCGCGACGCGCGCGCCGCAACGTCTCTTCGCGATTCTTCATCTGGTTGCCCGTCTCGTATATGTTGTCGCAACTTTGCAGCAAGCTGATGCAGACCATCAGCAAGCCGTCCTGCTCGAGCAGCACCTCGTCGCCTGCGCGGCTCACTCTAAACGCGGCGGCCTGCAGCCGGATTTGCAGATTCGACATGCGCGCGATCAGTTGCTCTTGCACCGAGAGACCGCGCTTTTCTTTGTCTTTGCTTTGCCGCTCCGAGAGTCTCTCGATCTGGTGACGGTGTTGCCGCAGCTCGAAGAAGTGGCGGCGCTCTAGGATTTCGTTCAGCAGTCGGCCGATGTACGCAAACAATGTGACGCCAACAAACATGGCAAGCTGCAACATTTGGCCCCCGACGACGGACGGCACGTACGTGTCAGTAATCAAGTCTTTGAACAGAAGCATGAAAACGATGCGCGTGGCCACGTAAACGAGCAGCAAGATCACGTGCATCACGATCACGTACATAGTGCGCGAGTAGAGGATTTGGTCGAGGCACACAATGGTGACCAGCGACAGCACGTGGAACAGCGCGTCCGTCCAAATTTTAAACTGCACGGCGGTGTCCGAACGCAACACGTTCAAGGCGACCGCGTCTTCCTTGATAGTCTGCGCGTTGATCAGCACGCCCAAATTCCAGCCCGCGATCAGCAAATACGGGACGATGGTCACCAAGTACGCAGACCACTCGACGAAGCGCTGCATCACCCGCACGTTCTGCAACAAACAAAACCCGAGCGTCATGGCGAAGGACGTGGCCAGCAGCGCGATGAAGACGACTCGGTCAATGCGGTCGGACGAAATAAAGTCGCATTTCATTGCAACCTTCGTTTCCTCGCAGTTCTTAAACATCATCACCGAGGGCAGCAGCGCGTACACCACGCAGCTCACGCAGAGCAGCAGCCCGACGAGCGCCAGGTTGGTGCGGAACGTCGCGCTCGCAAAACGCCCGAACTCGGCTTCGAGTTCGCGCCGCCGGAAGCTGCAAACCGGGTAGCGGAAGACTGAGTTCTCGAACGTGACGGCTTTGTCTTGCTTCGAGGCATTGCTGCGGAGGCGTCGGCGAAAAAACATGCAGCCTGGCTCAACGTATTCGCGGTACCTGGATCACACCAGCGTCTCAGAAGCAAGGTCTTTGTAGCGTCCGAGGAAAAAGCGATAGGAACACCTGCACCCTGGATAAAAATATATCACACGCCAATCAAATTCAAGATTTTCAGATCGGCGCGGAGTGGCCGCGGTGGCGAGAACCGCGCGCACGCGCACGCGCCGCGCGTCCGCAAGCCGCAGGCCTCTGCGCGCGCCGCCGGCGCGCCGGCGAGCGCTAGCAGCTGCGTTTTCAGCGCCACAGCGCGCGGCTGCGAGCGTCTGAGGCGCGCGTCTTCCAACTTACACGTCGGCCGCCAACCGCTGCTGCAGTAGTTCGAGCAGCGCATGCGCCAGCTGCGCAGCGGACGGCTGGTCGCACGTCTCGCGCGCAAAAGCCGCCAGCGTCCCCAGCTCTTCGTACGCCGTCGCGACAACCGCCAAGGGCGTCGCCGGACTCAGCAGCAAACAGAGATAGAGGTGCGCGGCGTCCAGCAGCAGCTGCACGTCGAGCGCCGCGCCGCTGCGCGCGCAGACACTCTGCAGCTGCGTCGGAAACGCGTGCAAGAACGCGAGCCACCACCCCGCGAGCCGGTCGCGCGCCACATCCGCCGAAACCTCGTCCTCGCGCAACGCGGGGTCCAAGTACGCGAAGAGCGCCAGGAGCGCGCGCGTCTGACGCCAGAGCGCCTCCGAGTCACCGCGGCGGCTGAGAACGCCGAAGGCGAACTCGGCCGCCACGAACACCAGCACGCGCTCGAACTTCGTCACGAAGTACTGGCTCAGCGTTCGCCAGCGCGCGTCCAAAGCCAGAAAGAGCGTTTGCAGCGCCGCCGCCGTCTCGAGCGGGTCCAGCGCGCGCAGCTGTAGCAGCGGCTCGCAAACCAGCGCGATCTGCCGCGCGGTATCCGGCTCGCGCTCGTAGTCGTCGAGCAGCGTCGCGAAAAACGCAAACAGCGCGCTGTCGAGCGCGGGTCGGACGCAACGGCTGCCATCGGGCTGCAGCGCAACGAGCTCCTTTGCCAGCGCGTCGACGCGCGGCGTTGCCGACCGTGCGGCGCTATTTTCTCGCTGTGAAATTGCCATCGTGTTTCTTGAAATATCGCGGCTGCAGCCGAGCCGCTGCAGCTTCGGCGGTGAGGGTGCACATCTTTTAGAATGGATCCTAATATCCAGGAGAGCGCAGAGTTCCAGAAAAAGCTGCGCCGCAATGCGTCGATGGGCACCGGCGCCGTGCGCGGCGCGCTAGACTTTCAGAGCGGCGGCTTGCTCGGGTCTGCGGTCGGCGCACTGTCGGGCGCGCTCGGCGGCTACGTTCAATCGCGCAACTATACGCAGCACATGGAGAAAACCAACGCGTTGCGCGCGTCCGTCGGCACCGACCTCGACGGCGTCGCGGAAAAGAACATTACGAGCTACTACAGTGTCGCAATTGTCATCGCCTGCTTCACGTTCATCGGGGTTGCGCTGTTCATGCTGTTACATGCGAAGGACCAGCTCGAGTCGGAGGACCGCTTGATTTACGAACGGTATTATGAGGGGCGAGCGAAGTGAGCGAACTCGAAGTCGGCAAGGTGACCGAGTGGTTATGGTGGCGGCCTGCTAAGCCGTTGGGTTCTGCCCGCGTGAGTTCGAATCTCATCCTTGTCGTTCTTAACCGCGACGTGCAGCGACACGCGCGGCGCGCTGCACGGCTTACAGCATCCACTGTAGTCTAGTTGGTTAGGATATGTGGTTTTCACCCACACGACCCGGGTTCAAATCCCGGCAGTGGAAGTTTTACGAATCCTCGCGGCCATTTTTGCACGCATTACCTGTGTGCAAAAATATTTGTATATAGCAACCTACACATCCGTGTCTGCCGTAAAGCGATGATCATTTCGATTTTCAGGGATTTGTTCGGCGAAAAGGAAGTCACGCAGCCGGTTTGCGAGATTTGTTTCGACGAACTGCGCAGTCTGCTTGACAAACTCGAAGTGCAGCTCGTGGAAAACTCGATCAACATCACCGAGGGCGTGCCGCAGATCAGCTACCTGTACAACTTCGTGATTTCGGCGACGCGCTCGACGAACCTGGTGTTGGTGCGCTACAGCGCGAAGGACATGGACCTCGGCTCGCAGCGCATCTGCAAGAACCGCGGCGAAGCGCTGTGCCACGTGCTGCGCTCGCTGGTCGAGCTCGAGCCGGAGCTCGAGCGGAAGATCGGCGAGTACGTCTTCGAAATCGTCTCGCTGATCACGAACTGCAACTCGGCCGCCGGAAACCACGTCTGCGGCCACGAAGAGCTGAAGGCAACGCGCGAGAAGATCACCGAGCGCTCCTACAACATCATTGAAAAGGTGAAAAGTCTCAGTCGCGAGAAGAGCCAGGGCCGCTTCGAGCCGAGCGCGGTCACGCAGCAGCAGTTCGACGACGCAGTGCTGATGTACTCGCCCGCGCGCGACTCTCATCCGAGTTCCGCCTCGCCCGCTGAGTCGACGCCGGTGCAATCGAAAAAGGGGCCGCGCAGACCGCCGCGCGCTCCGGTCGCGCGCAAGCTGAAGACGCGTCGCGGCGACAGCTTGGTGTCCGCGGCTTCGAGCAGCGACAACGTGAGCAAGACGCTGCGCGCCGAGTGCAGCGGCGAAAGCAGCTCGTCTTGCCACGCGCGCAGCAGGTGCGTCGTCAAGACTGAGCGACGCCGCGAGCCGCTGTCCGCCGAGCAGCCGCGCGCTGCGCGGGTCGGCAGCGCAAAGGCGGCTAGCGCGTCGCGCGCCGGCGAAAAGGGCGTCGAGAAGTCCGCGATCGGCGAAGCAGCGGCTCCGCGCTCCGTAACTACGGAGAGCCTAGAGAACGAGCTTGTTGCCAAATTCGTTGCATGCGAAGTGGACCCGTACAACAAGAAGACGTACATCTACGCGGAGTCCAAGATGTCCTCGTCCGTGCCTTCTGAAGCGCTGAGCAGCGGGAAAGCTCTGTCCGACGACGCGGCCTTCGTCAAAGTGCGGCTGCGCTGCGCGCCGAACGCGCCGACGACGCTGGACCAGGAGCGCCAGGGAGCGCCCGTGCAATCGGGGCAGCGCTGCGCAGTCAAGCCCGTGCCGAGCGACAGCCAACTCGCGCTGAGCGAAGCGGCGTTGTCTACCGCGGCGCAGTCGCCGCTGGCGCTCACGCTCGCGCAGTGGGCCGAGGAGAGCGTGAAGTGCATCACGGACTACTACGCGCACGAAGATCGCCTGCAGATTTGGGAGGCGCAGCTCACCGAAAAGACCGACATTTTGCAGCAGTACGACAACACCATTGTGGCGCAGGGCCAGGTCTGGAAAGAAGCGTACGACTTGCGGAACGCGGGGCTGGCGCTCCGTGCCGAGCGGCTCGACCAACGCGCTCTGAGCCTCGCGCAGCAGGAGCGCGTTTTGCTGCAGCGCGAAGCAGCCATTTCCGACCGCGAGAAAGAACTTGCAGAGAAAGCGTTTACGCTCGCGCAGAAGCAGAAACAGGCTTCGTTCGCCAGCGCCGACGCGCAAGCGGCGGAAAAATACCAGCAGCTGCTCAACGCGCAAATCGAGAAAGTTACCATTTTGGAAAAGCGACTTTACGAGCTAATCGAAGCAGTTCAGCGCGGCCCCGCGCCGGAGCCGCGAAAGCCGAAGAGCAAAGCGGGCGACGGCGCTTGAGCGCAAGCGCTGTGCGCACAACGCGCAGCCAGGCTCTTTATCAATTACAATTTTCTTTAGTATAGTTCTAATTTGCCCTTCGCTGCCTCTTGCCGCGTTGCCGAGGGCTTCAGCGCACAAATGAGGAAATTTTTGCATCTGCACGCCTCGCAGCGCTACGAACCGGCTCGCAGTCTGCGCGAATTCTTCGCCGACTTGCCGTTCGAGCCGAGTCGGCTGCTGGCCACAGGGTCGCGCGCGTCGCTGCTGGACGCGCGCGAATCCGCTTCGCCATTCGCCGCGGCGCGGCGCGATTGGATTGAGACCTTCCGCGCGCTGAAGCGCGAGCTGCTGGGCGGCGATCCCGCGCCGCTTGAACCAGCCGCGCCGCTGCAGGCCGCGTATTTCCGCTTCACGCTGCTTAGCATCGCCGAGACGCGCAACTTAGCGACGAACAAACTGCAGATCTCTTTGTACGGAGTGAGCCTGGCAAACACGGCTGCAGAGCGCAGCTGCGTCGTGCACGTGCCCGATGCGCTGCCCGAGCTGATCGTGGCGCTGGACGCAACGTTTGTCGCGGAGCTGCCCGAAGCCGCGCGCCTCGCGCACTTGCAACGCATTTTCGCCGCAATTATCGGCGGCAACCCGGTCGAAGCCACGCTCGAGCTCGCGTCCGGGGACGCTGCTCTCGCGGCGCCGACCGAAGCGTTTCAGCCCGCGCAGTTCGTGCGCAGCGTTGAACAAGTCGAGGGCCGCTCCGTTATGCACTACAACCCCGCGCTCGAGCAGCAAAAGCGCTTTTTCAAGCTGCGTCTCGCGGACATCGCTCTCTTTTCTTCGGCGCGCAGCAGCTTGCCGGGCACGCACGCGCTCCGCAGCGGCGGCGGCCGACTCGTCCCGTTCGACTGCAAGCTGTTTAACTGCACAGTTGCGCACCCGCTATTGTGGATGGTGCGCAAAGAGCTGACCGCTTCGGAAACCGTGACGATTCGCTCCGACGCGCTGACGCCGGTGCGCGCGGAGCAGCGCATCAGTCGCACGGACCTCGAACTGAGCTGCTCGGAGCGTGACGTGTGCGGCGAAAAAAGCGACGACGCCATGCACCGCGGCATTCTGATGTGCACTTTCGACATCGAGTGCGTCTCGGAGAACCCGAACACGTTCCCTTCGCCAGAAACCTCGCCGGTCATCACGATCAGTGCGATCGTCTCGGACCCGACCGAGGACGCGGAGCGGTTCGTCTTTACGTTACGTTCGTGCAGCCCGCTGCCGGGGACGCACGTCTTCTCTTTCGACGACGAGCGCGCGCTGCTCGTCGCGTTCCACGACTTCGTGACGGTGTACGACTTCGACCTGCTTTCCGGGTACAACATTCTGAACTTCGACCTGTACTACCTTTTCCAGCGCGGCAAGCAGCTGCGCGTGCTCGAAATGACGGCGCTCGGGCGCAACCTCGCCGAAGACTCGAGCGCGAAGCGCACGAAGATCACAACGAAGCAGACGGGCACTTTTGACACCACCTCGGTGACGATCAGCGGGCGCATCTCGTTCGACGTGTTCGACATCGTGCGCCGCGAATTCAGTCTGAAGAGTTACCGCCTGAACGCCGTCGCCTTTCACTTTCTGAACGACCAGAAGGAAGACGTGCACTACTCGCAAATGCTAGAGTTGTTCACGAGCGGCGAACTCGGACGCAAGCGCATTGCGCACTACTGCCTGCGCGACAGCGAGCTGACGCTGCGCCTCACTCAAAAGCTCTCGCTCTACGTGAACGCGCTGCAGATGTCTCGCGTGACTTCGGTGCCGCTCGAGCTCCTGCTGGTGCGTGGCCAGCAGCTGAAGGTGACGATGCAGCTGATGCGCACGCTGCAGAAGGACGGGCTGTTCATGCCGCTGACGCCGCGCGACGGCGAGCCGAGCACAGACTCCTACGAAGGCGCGATCGTGCTCGAGCCGCAGCGCGGATTCTATCCGAACCCCGTCGTCGTGCTCGACTTCGCGAGTCTGTACCCGTCGATCATGATTGCATACAACCTGTGCTACTCGACGCTTGTGACGGACCCAGAAGTGCTCGCCGCGCTCGCCCCGGAAGACTACTACAAAGCGCCGAACGACGCGTACTACGTCAAAGAACATGTCCGCGCGGGCGTGCTGCCGAGCGTCGTCAAGAACCTGCTGCAGCAGCGCAAAAGCGTGAAGCGCGCAATGAACGACGCGACCGACCCGTTCCTGCAGATGCTGCTCAACGGCAAGCAGCTCGCGCTGAAAGTGTGCGCGAACAGCGTGTACGGCTACACGGGCATCGCGAACGTCGGACACTTGCCGTGCTTGACGATCTCGAGCAGCATCACCGCGTTTGGGCGCGAGCTGATTAACCGCTCGAAGGAGTACGTAGAGACGCGCATTTCGCCGAGCTCCGAGTACGCGTTCGGCACGCGCGTCATCTACGGCGACACGGACTCGCTGATGATCGAGGTAGAGCTGCGCTCCATCGCCGCTGCGATCGCCGCGGGCAAGAAAATGGCGCATGACATCAATTCGCAGTTTAAAAAGCCGCTGGAGCTGGAGTTCGAGAAAGTCTTCTGTCCGTACTTGCTCATCAACAAAAAGCGCTACGCAGGGCTGATGTGGACGGCGCCCGACAGTTTCACGAAAGTCGAAACCAAAGGTTTGGAGACCGTGCGCCGCGACTTCTGCCCGTTTGTGCAGGAAACGCTCAGCGGCTTCCTGGACCTGCTGTTGACGCAGAACGACCTGGAGCGCAGCCTCAACTTCGTCCGCTCGCAAATCGCCGCGCTGCTGAACCAGCAGGTGGACATTAGCAAGTTGATCGTGTCGAAGTCGCTCGCGAAACCGGACTACAAAAGCCCGCTGCCGCAGGTGATCGTCGCTCAAAAAATGGCGGAGCGCGACGCGCAAAACGCGCCCGGGCTCGGCGACCGCGTCTACTACGTGATCGTCAGCGGCGACAAGCACTCGAGCCAGGGCCAGAACGCAGAGGACCCGCTGTTCGTGCTGCAGAACGGGCTGGAGATCGACACGCTGCACTACCTCGAGTCGCTGCGCAAACCGATCTGCCGGCTCACCGACATCATCGACCCTGAGATCAGCCGCGAACTGTTCAACGGCGAGCACACGAAGAACCGCAGACTGACCTCGCACTACACGGGCGCGCTGCGCGGCTACTTTCAAAAATCAATCAAGTGCTTGAAGTGCAGTGTAGTGGTCCAACAGGGCTTGCTGTGCGCGCGCTGCTCCTCCACGAATTACGCCGCGCAGTTCATGAAAGCTGCCAACGAGTTCAAAGACTTGCAGCGCAAGTTCCACCTTTTGTGGAACCGCTGCCAAATTTGCCAGCAGACACACATGCAAGAGCTGCGCTGCGTGAACAAGGACTGCCCCATTTTTTTCTTGCGCTTCCAAGTCAAGCGCGACCTCGAGGCGCGCGTCAAGTCTTTTGTAGAACCTTACACCAGCAGCGTCGGCGCCAGCTGGGAAGCGCCGTGAGCCGGCGCGCCGCGCGCTACTGCGCCCGGCTGCGCAAAAAGCTCGCCACCTCAGGCGCCGCGAGGACGCGCTGCAGTTTTTCCCGCTGCGTGCGCGGCAGCACGTCCGTCGCTGCCGCCAGCAACTCCTCGAAGCTCCTACCTGCTTTTTCCCCGTCGGCTGGCAGCAGCACGAAGCGAGCGCCGCCATTCTGCGCCTCCTCCGCTGTGTCGAGCTGGAGAGCGCGTCCAGACAGCTCCGCAGCGCGCGAGCGCTCTGCGAGGCTTTTCTCGTCCGCACTCGAAACTTGCGAAGCACGGGAGCCCGCAGTGGCACACTCGAAGACAAACTCGCGCAAATCTGCGTACGAGTTTCGGCCCGCCGGCGTGCAGAGCTCTGTTCCGCAACCAATGTCTACACAGGACGCGCTTAACGTCTCGCTCGACGCGCTGCCCGCGTAGAGTCGAGCAAGGAGAGCGGCCTGTGTCGCGCCCGCGCTTTGCGGCGCAGTCGCGCTCTGCTCGGCGGGTAGTGCGCAGATCGCATCGCATACGCCGACCGCTCCCTTGCGCAGCAAGGGCTGCAAGCAGCGGTTTAAAGGGAAGCGCGCGCCGAGGAGGCACACCACGGCCCAGAGCGACTGCGTCACCGCTGCAGTGAAGCAAGATTTGCGCTGAAAGAACGGCCACGAGCCTGCGGCTTGCAAGCAGTTCGCGAGCAACTCAATGATGCGTTCGCACGTTTCCTCTGTAAGTACTGCCGCTATAAACTCGTCCCGGAGCAACTCAGCTGCAAACGCGAGCAGCAGTTCCAGTCTGAGCGTCTTCGCAGACAGCAGCAGACGTTGAAAAACGATCGCAGAGACTTCGGCGCGCGACGCCTCGCGGGCCAGCGCGCGTTGCAGGGCCGCAGCGAGGACGGAGTCCGCGGCGCGCAGATCTTGTGCGAAGAAAAAGCTGGCGTAGGCGAAAATCAGCGCGTGCGCCGCCGCGTCGCCATCGCTCTCCCAGTCGCACAGCGTGCGCAGCAGCTGCATTCCTTTCACGATGCAGCCCAGCGCAAAGAAAAACTGCGCGGCCGCGAAATACAGTTGTGCAGAGCGCTCGCACGTGCTCAGCGCCGTCTGCAAAAAGAACTGCAACCGTTCTTCAAAGAGAGCGAAGCTCGCACTCTTCACGCCGATGCGGTCAGCGGCTTCTGCGCGCAAAAGCTGCTCCCAGCGGCGAGTCAGCGCGGTGTCGTTAAGTTTGTCGGGCGTCTGCACAAAGGCGAGCAACACATCTGGCGGGTAGAAACTTTCTACGTGTCGGCTGAAAAAGCTGCAGGTCTGGTGCGCGCGCTCGCACTTCGCAGCAGCAGCTGGACACAGAGCCTGCAACGCCGCGTGCGCGTCGAGCAGCTCCACCGGACTCAGGTTCAAGAAAAGTAGCATGCGCGCGTAGAGGGCCACGCTGAGCAGCCCGCGCATGACGATTCGCTGCAGCTTTTTGTATTCAGCAGCGACAATGTCACACTCCGGAAGCGCAACGTCTTCCAGCGCAACAGGCAGCTGCAGGGAGCTCGTCTCGTCGAGCTCGTACGGAAACTCGACCACGACGGCATACAAGTCTTCGGTGCGCAGCTCCGCGACGCCCGGCCGTTTGAAGTACGGCAAGTCGAAGCTCAACACGTCCACAATCGGTTTGCAAGTTAGGCTGGAATCCCGGCTGCAGGCCGACAAGTGTGCGTGGATTTCGCCGCAGCGCGTGTGGTAAAACGAGTGCAGCGCAACGAAGTGCGACAAGTAAGCCATCCAGAGTTCGCAACTGTACGGGTGGTAGCCGACTTGCGTGACCGCCTCGAACAGCAGCTCGAAGCGCGCCAGGAATTCTGCCGGCGCGGCGCAGTGGAAAAACGCGTCCCACAGTTCGAGAGAACGCTTCTCGCGAGCGTGTGCGAGCAGAAAGCTGCCGCGCGCGCCGCTCGGCATCTCGCTCGCAGCCGCCAGACACGCCGCGATCTGCTCGGAGCGAAGGCAAACGTACAGAGGTGCGGCCGGCGGCGCGCAATTCATCGAGCGCTTCGCGGGGCCGTGCGTTGGCGGCGAACCGTTCGCGCAGCACGCGCAACCTGGGCTTCATATGGGCGTTGGCTGCGACGAATCGTCATTCTCCCGCGCTAAATAATTTATTTGCGTCGGCTATTCGAAAAACGGCGCCCACACGTAGAGCGTTCCGCAGCCGCTCGCCGTGGCAATGTAATCGTGCGACGGACTCGCGCACATGTACAGAGCGCGACTCGAGTGGCCAGCGAGAATGGACAGCCGCCGCAGCCGCAGCTTTCCTGCGGTCTCTTTGCTTTTTATAACATCCCACACGTTGACCTGGTTCAGCGTGTAGCCGTGCGTGCTGACTAGCTCGAACGACTTCTTACTCCACATCAAGTTGCACACTTGACTCTCACTCTCGCAACTCGTGATGCACGAGCGGCGCGGAATGTCCCACAGCTTGATGGTGCGGTCGTTGGTTCCGCCGCCAGTGGCGAGCAGCGGGTAGTTGAGCGGCGCCCACGCGACAGCCTTCACAGCGGCAGTGTGCTCATTGAGGCGCAGCACAGGCACGTTGTAGCCAAGCTCCCAGATAAAAACCTTGTTGTCGTTTCCGCCGCTCGCCAGCAGCGGCTTGCTGACGCTGTAAGTCGGACTGAATTTGCAAGAGTCAACCAGATTGTTGTAGATTGCGTTTTTCGAGTCCGCGAACGAAATGTGCGCTTGGCGACACGCACTCATCAACTCTTCCTCCATCGCGTCTGCGAGAGAGTCGTCGTTTCGCGCGCCGCCGCCGTGCAACTTCATCGAGTTGAAGTACTCGACCGACGGCAAACTTTGGCTGGAGAAAGCGTTCGCATTCTGTTTTTCGGCGCCGTTGAACGGGGTCAGGCCGGCCTTTTTCCACGCAAGCCCGCAGACTTCTTGCTTGTGGCGGCACCACTCAGACGCCAGCGTAGGCGATCGCGTGTCCGTAATGAAGATGGACTTGTCTCGACTACCGCTCGTCACGAGGAACTCGCCGTCTTCTGGCAGCCAGCTGAGCACGCCAACGCGCTGCACGTGCGAGTGCAGCTTGGTCGAGATGCTCTCTGCGTTCAGATCCCAAATCTCGACGACGCCAGTTGCAGTGCCCACCGCGAGGTAATTTCCGTCGGGACTAAACTTGCAGCTGTAGTACGCGAGCGACTTGTTGTATAGCGAGAACACCGAACTAAAGCCCGAGTCGCAGGGCGGCCCTTGGATGCTGCCGGTAACTGCTAGCTGCTGCAGCTGCGCTCCTTCTGCGGGCGCGCAAAGATCTGGGCGCAACAGCACGATCTTATTTTCGCAAGCGGTCGCGATCAAGTTCTTCGCGCTCCAGTCAATGATGTTCAGATAGAAGTCGTCGAGCAAACTCGAGAAGTTGTAGTAAGCCATGGGCTTCCGGCAAACGGTGCGCATCCTGAGCGCGCTGAAGCACTTCTTGGACTGCAGCGGGTACAGCTCGAGCAGCTGCTTCCAGTTCGAGCAAGCGGCGACGCTGTCCGGAGAACGTAAACTGCGCTGATCAAGCTCGAATTCGGAGTCCGAAACGAGCAAGCCTTTCTCAACCTCGACGCCTTCGCCGTCGACGATCGAGTAGGGTAGCGAGCCTTTGACGCCGGTCGCTTTTCGCACATTCTCCGAAGAGTAGATAAACAAATTGTTGTCCGTCATTGCGCCGCCTACATCGAAATCCACTAATCTACTTTAAAAATTAGCAAATCTTTAAGCGAGCGGGCAGCGTTGCAAAACGACGGGGCTGTCTGGCCGAACGGTGCTGAAAATATCGTCCACTCCGCTGAACGGACCCGAGTTCGCGTCGGTCCACTGCTCTACGCGGATCGCACGAGGTTTCGCGTCGCCCGCGCCGGAGTTTGTGCGCACGAAGACGACGAATCTATAGACAAAAGACTTATCAGTTTTTTCGGCGAACGCACGCACCAACTCGCGGAAGCAGCGTTCGAAGTTCGATAGCTCAGTTTTGTCAAACGCCTGGAGCGCTGACTTGCTGAGGTTGCACAATAGCACAGCGGCTATGAGCGACTCACGTTCAGCAAATAGTTTCCACTCAGCACTGGAAGACTGCGTTGCAGCACCGATCTTCGGCCGGCTAAGAAGCTTCAGCTGGAAGCACGGCTGCGCGTCGCTGCGCAGTTTTGCGTCCCTGGGTTCCTCGACCAGCGCGTCGCGCTCGCCTTGCACGCGCAGTTTTTCAGCGCGCACAAAACAGTTTTCCTCGCCGCACTCAGAGCTGCTTAGCGCGTCGTCTGAAACGTAAACTGCGTCGCAAACTTCGTAGTACTTCTCAGCCGGTTCAAGCTCGACGCCGCGGTCTGTCACCACCGCGCACTGTGCAAACGCAGCGTCGAGCGCGAACGGCTGCTCGAAGTGGTGTGCGAGCGCGAAGGAATCTAGCACGAGTGTAAAAAAGTCGCGTTCGTGAAAAATCTGGCCGATGAACACAGGCCCACAATACAGAAAATGCTCGGAGCTCGAGTCACGCAGCGGATCGTGGAGCCACTGAAGCAGTTCGCGCGCGCTTTGCTCTGCACCAACGGGCAAAAAGTCATCATTGACGCACAGGTCGTCGCGCAGTAGCACCTGCACTAGATCGCGTTTCAAGGTGTAGTTACGCACATTGTCGTCAGCCAAACAAAGCGCAGGATACCAGAACTCAAAGTGCTGCACGACAGCGCACAATGCGCTCGTCGAAACGCGCCGTTCGGGAATTTTAGCCAACATTGACCAATTTACTAATTCTAATTTTCTATAGAAATTTGACAGCACCAATGAGTGACCACGAGAGTGGTTCAGAGTCGGGAATTGACAACGCGCCGAAGCTCGAGACCAAGCTATGCGTAGAGAAAGCCACGAACTTCAAAAACGACGCAAATGCTAAACTGCAGAACGAGAAGTACAGCGATGCAGCAGATCTGTACAAGAGTGCGCTCGCGGCTTTGCAAGAAGCGGATAATTTGGAAGCGCCGGAACTCCTCGAGTTGCAGCGCAGCATCAAAAGCAATCTCGTTTTGGTACACATAAAAACGCAGAAGTACTCGGCGGCAATCAAAATCGCAAACGAGTTGCTGGCTGCCGACCCGCAGTCGCAGAAGCTCGTTCACCGTCGCGGCATGTGCTACTTTTACAGCAACAACTTTGAGCTCGCTAGTCAAGATTTCAACACGCTGAGCAAGATGAACTACGCCGGCGCAGACAAACTGTTGGCGATGTGCGCCACGCAGAAGCAAAAGTACCAAGAGCTGGAGAAGCAGCGTTACGCGAAGCTGTTTACTTCCGGTGTCTCGCTGTACCAAGACCGCGAACTCGAGAAGCAGAAAACGAAACTTGAGAACCAGCGCAAAGAGGAAGGCATGCGCGTCACCTTCGAGAACAAAAAGAAGGAGGGCGAACTGCCGAAGGACATGACTTTCGAAGCATACAAAGAAGCGGAGAACGAGAGACTGGAAAACGAACTGAAGCGAAAACGTGAGGAGTGCGAGGCGCGCGCCATTGGCCGCTCCGCCGCGCAAAGCCGAGTCACTACCGACGAGCTAGAGCTGAACGAAGAGGAGCGCAAGTTTTTGGAAGAGACCAAGAAGAAGGGTTACTGCTACTTCCGCAAAGACTTGACTGAGTCGGAAAAACTGGCGAAAGACACGATTTACAAGCCTCAGCAAATAGAGCAGAAGCCGCAAGCCCCCGACGTGCAGAACGCGACTCAGAAAGGGATCAGCGCGTGGAATAAGTCTGGCACCACTTACGAGGAGAAAGACGCCACGAAGTGGTGCGAAGCCATGCTGCGTTCGCTGCTCGAGGAGATCGGCAGGGACGACTACTCGTGCAGCGTGTCCAGCTTGACTGGTGACGCACACATCATGAGTGTGCGCGGCAAGGTGCGTCACGCGTTCGACTTCCAGTTCACGTTGCAGATCCACTGCGCAGACGACGAGTCTTCGGTAGAACTGTCTGTCTCCGACTTTACGGAAGCCGGCAGTTGCAAGGCGATCGAGCGCGCCGTTACGAGCAATGCTGCGCGCTTCAGCACGCCGGCGCTCAAGAAGGTCGCAGCGTCTCTCGAGAAAGATTTGATCGCAGCGGTACGAAAATTCGAAGAAAAATATTTTAGTAAATTCTGATCCGGCGGGCTGCGGCACGCATGTCGGTGACGTCACTGGATCTGGAGCGCTACGCGTCGATCGCGCGCACAGTGGCCGCACTAGACCCACTGCCTTTTCTCGAGTGCAGCGAAGCTGTCCAGACTTGCCGCAGCGAGGAGTCTACCGATCTGTTGGTGGCGCCGTTCACTCAGTTCCTTCAGCGCAGCGGCCTGGCTGAGTGCAGCGACGCGTACGTCGTAGTTGAGTGCGACGAGGTCAAGCAGCAATTTCGTCTGAAGCGGATCGCAGGCAAGCGCGGGGGCGCGCCGTTTGTTACTGTGCCCGTCGCCTCCGTCGAGCCGCGCAACGCTGTGCTTGGGGCCTTGCTGCTCGGCTACACCGCGACAGACTCGTCCAAACGTATTTTCCACGCGCCCTTCTATCGGCCGGGCGCCGTCGCTCCAACTACCGACTCGCACTCGACCGGATCGAGACTGCGAATTTTATGTCTGTACGACGATATGTTTTCCGAAAGCAAGCTGCAAACGCTGCTGTCTGTTGCGTCCGCAGGTCGCTTGACGGCCTGCGTCGTGCTCACGAAATATCCAGTAGTGTTACTCGCCCTGGAGAAGATTGAGCAGGCGCGGAGAAAAAAAATTTTTTTTTCGAACGCACAGCCCGTCCGATTGAGACTAAACGCCGCGAACCTGCCATTTGTGTTTTCGCCCATGAGCTACGCAGCGATTGAATATGGTCTCGGCGCGGGCGGCCTGGCGACGTTGGCGCAGCTGATTGAGACGCAGGGGACGCTGCTGCCCGGCTTCTACGTCTCGGGCGTCGCCAGCGGTCTTGACCCTACGCGCGTCTGTTACTTCGACTTGAAAAGAGGCGGGGATAAATGTCTATTTTTCTATGGCGGAGGAAAAAGCGGTTTCGCAGAACACAGCACATCGAGCGTGCGGATCTTCAGTCTTAGCGAGGCCGCGATCCTGGAGATCGAGCCGGCGGGCGACGACTATTCGCAATCGAGCGTCTCAGTTCATCCACTCTAGTTTTTCCAATTCCAGCAGCGGCGCAGCGCCGGAGTGGAGTCCCTCGGTGAAGCTGGCTGCGCAAGCGCGCAGCGTCTTGAGGCTCAAGTGGGGAAAGTGCCCGATGTTCAGCGTCTTTTTAACGCGCAGCGTCGGCTCGGCAGAGTGCTCGTTGCTAACAACAGAGCTGGCCGAAACACTGGCGGTGGCTTCTGTCACGGCGCCGCTCGAAAGTGGCGTCGATTGCGGTTCCGATTGCAGTTCCGATTGCGGTTCCGATTGCGGTTCCGTTTGCGGTTCCGATTGCGTTTGCGCCCTCGTTCGCGGCTTACTCACCAGAATACCGCCGTTAACAGGGTCGTCGTACGAGTAAAGCAAGGTTTTGTCAGTGCTTTCGCGGCGCACTAGTATTGCAACATCGTCTGGGTCTTGAGAGCGCGACTCTTCGATGTATTCGTGCAGTCTGGCGGAAAGGGCTTTGATCGCGGTGGAAGAGCGCGACTGAGAGTCCGTGGGGCTCCCTTTGACACAGTGCTGCGAGAAGCAAGTTTCGCCGAGCGCCGCCAAGCTAGGCAGCAGCGAAGTCGCTGGCTTCGAATCTTTGTTCACGCCGGTAGGAGACTCGGCATCAGATGCTTTCTCCTTGGATGTTGTGCCGTCGGAAGAGTTGAGCGAGGAATCCGAGTGTGCAGCTGAACTGGTATCCTCGGGCTGCGCCGAAATCGGTGTCTCTCGAACGCGGAGCGGGCCCGAGCTTTTGACCGACAAGCCGCTTGACAGTCGGCTGCCAGCTGAGAAAACTGCGTTTCTGTCGTCGTTTCCCGGCGCGCGAAAGCCGAAATTCGCGTCTCGCAGAATTGAGTTGCTTGTGGTGCACTGCGCAGGGTATTGAGTTTGAGCGTGGCTGTCACTCGCTCGCGATAAAAGCTCGCGCGACTCCTTCGAAGATGACGCCTCGTCGGGCTCGGCTGCAGCTTCCGGGAGGAAGTCTGGACTATCGGGTGTGCCGTCCCAATTATCGACGATGGTGCAGCTCCGAGCCAGGCAGATGGTTTCCGGAACGGAGAATTCCATGGACGGCAGGTAGCCGTATTCCGAGTCGATGCTAAGAAGCTGCTGCGACATGTCCTCCGTGTACGCCCCGTAGCCGCCTAAACCTTGCGCCTGCAGCATTTTGTCTGCCAGTTTGTTGGGTGTTTTATGTGTCTGTGGTGCAAAGCTTTCCGCTTTAAATTGCTCGGAGCGGCTGCTTTTGTCAACGACTAGCTCATTGCTGAATTGGCGTTTGCTCGAGTCTACGTCGTCTTTGAAAATCCCGTCGAACGTCGCTTGTTCAAGTTTCTCGTTGCGGATGCGAGAAACCCTGTCGTAGTCGTCGCCGAATTGCGTTCCTTTCTTAGTCAGAACGGCTTCGGCGAACAGCTGAGAGCTGCTTCGCCTCGCGTCCCGCGCGGAAAGCGCGTCGGCAGAAGCTACGTTGCGTTCCGACGGCCCGCTGCGCGAGGAGAACCGCTCGAGCGACGAGCGGCCTGCAGAGAGCGCGGACACGTCGTGTCCGCTGCGCGATCCTTGGACGGCTTCGACAAAGCTTTGGTCTACAATAAAGTCTGGAGCGTAATCCGAGTGAACCGCGCTGCGCACGGATGATATACGCTTGCGGAAGTCAGTTGGAGTTTGTTCGCTATGTGTCTGGGGAGGCAGCTCTGCGCTAAGCGACGCAGAGACGCTACTGACAATCTTTTCCGACGTATGTGGGGCAGACTTGTCACCGGAGTATTGCGCGGAGCGGTTCGCGACGTGTTGCGCCGTCGCGTCGCTAGGTAGTTCATTGGAAGTCTGAGCAGTGAATTTCGCAATATCGGCAAAAGCGTTTTGCGCCACGCTCGCGGACTTCCCGGAACTCTCGTCGCGCAGCGGTGCAGTGCGTCTTTCGCTTGAGCCGTCGGCGAACTGGAAAGATTGTTGTTCCAGACTGACGATCGCTGCAGATTTCGCTGCGGCGCAGAGTTGTTGCGCAGAGGTAACGGACTGCAGCGAAGCGCTCTGCGGTGCGATAGGGCCGTGCGACTCAAGGTCGCTGCTCGAGTTTCGCAGCAGCAAGTCGCTTGCGGGCGAGTGCAAAATGGAAGCAAACGCCGCAGGGCTAGTCTGGGCAACGCTGTTCAAGCCGCTCTGAGAAGGAACTGGCATTCGTAACTTCTTTTCGTCATTTGCTGGGTTGGCGGCTTCGACGTCTTTAAGGCTTTGGCTGCTGCCGGCGTAGCTGTGCGTGCTAGAAGCGAAACGCGATTCAGGCGATGCACGCTGCGGCTTAGACAGTTTTTCGCGCACACTGTTGGAAAACTTACGCGATGCGCTCTGCGCGCCGTTTGCGTTCTGCAACTCACCGCTAGTGCGCGATGCAGCCTCTACAGTAGACTGCGGTGTCTTTTCCGGCTGGATTGTCTGCATGGGCGCGTCGCGCGCTGCGATTGCCGCGTTAGAATTCTCGGTTCTAGATTCGCCGTTCGCGGCGCCTGAGCTCTCTGGGACGTCTGCTGCTTCATTTATAGAAGGCGCAGCGACTTTTGTTGAGCTTGACACCAACGACAACACAGACGTCAAGCTGGACGAACTATTTTGCGGCACAGAACTCAACAATTTACTAGCTGCAGCGGAGCGACGGACTGCCGCTGCTTCGCATAGAGCACGTGCCGCAATCATTTCCTGCGAGCCGAGGACGCGGTCAGATAACTGGGATAAGCGCGAGCTTTCGCTTCGCAAAGCAGACAGCGCGCTGGAGAGGTTGGTCGGCATCGATTCGCTGACTTCTTTAGATGGCACAGCGTTCTGCTGCGTTGAACTAGTTTTCTGCAGCGTTTCCGCGATGCTTGTGGATGTTTCGCGGACGGATTTGGTGTGCAACGTGGGTGACCCAACAGAGCGACTCGTAGTCTCAGCGTTGGTGCGGCGCGTGTTATCCGTGGGAGCAGCTGCGGAGATGGAATCTTTTGCTTTTGACTCAGCGGTATCGTTTTCCTGCGACGCTGGAGAAGCATTCGTGTTTTCGAGCGATTCATCTAGTCCGGGTTTCTGTTGCGCGTCGCAGCTGTGAGAGCTAGCCGGCTCATTTTTTTCTGTACTGAGATCCGTTGCACAGATTGCGCTGCAGCTAGCACTGGCGGTTTGGAGCTCTTCGGATGGTTTTCGGAAGTCGTTGCGCTCTTCGCTCGCGTTGAGTGGTTTTGTCTGCGACCATTGTGAAATCTGCTGGATGAGCTCCCGAGTGACGCTGCGCGTGATACCCACAGCGGCAGCAGGTGTGGTCGAGTTTTTTGGGGTTGAGCTAGCACTATTTTGATTCTGCGGCGCCCGAAGAGCGTTCGCGCTCTCAAGTGACTCGTTAGGTCTAATTCTGAGCTGCGCGTCGCCGCTGCGAGTGGCGGCTGGCTGACTTTCTCCGGTACTGAGATTTGTTGGAAAGATTGTGCTAGAGCTAGCGTTGGCGATTTGAAGCTCTTCAGACGGTTTTCGGAAGTCGTTGCGCTCTTCGCTTTCGGTGAGTGGTTTTGTTTGCGAAGACTGTGAACTCTGCAGTACGAGATTCGGAGCCTCGGTCACAGTAGCTGACACGCCGCTGCCGACTCCTAAGCTGTGTAACCTCTTGAGGTTGGCTGAGCTACCGGAGTTGAGAAGGGCTGCGCCGGCTACGTCGCTAAGCGAACTGTAGTCGGTCAGGCTGTTTTTTTGAGCGGGAGCATCGACACTGGAGTTGTTGCGCGGCGCACTGGCAGAGAGCGCAGCGACGTCGCGCTGAATTTTAAGAAACTGTTCGCGCACGATAGAGTCGTTGACCGCGTTTGGTGCCTTTTGTTGGGAATCGTTCTGTGAAGTTGAGCAGCGGAGCAGTGATGCTTCAAGCTGGTCGGGTGCAGACTCGCTGACGCTGGCTCTAACGAAAGACAGTGAAGAGCGCGTTGCGGGGCATGCGCTGGGATGCGCAGGAAACGTTGCGTTTTCGGATGCTTTGGCGCCAGGCGAAGGAGAGCTAGCACTTTTGAAACGCTCAGTGGACTTCAGACATCCGGAATGCTGCGGGGCGTTTAGCGAGTTGCAGTCGGCGAGTAGGCGTTGAGACTTCGTTCTGTCGTTCTTCAGATCGTCACTCGCTGCGCTTAGCGCAGCAGTCAGCAGGTCGGAACTCGAAGAGCATTCTGCTGGCAGCGAGTGCTGGCTTGAGTTCGCGTCATGCAGCAGAACAAGTGAGTCGCCGTCGCTGGGTGCGGCGTCGGTGAGCGATAGCCTAGTCTCAGCGCCGGTCAGCGACTGCGCGTGCGGCTCGTGTGAAGCAGAGCGAGCGAATTTGCGCGTTTGAACCGGAGCGGCTCTGCGGATTCGCTGAGAAGAGTCGGATTTTGTGAACAGCGTCTGCAGCGTAGCGCTTCCTGAGCGAGAGGGTGCGCTGGTGAGCGCTAGATCACGGCTGACGGCCGTTGTGGAGTCCAGAGGGACCGTAGTGCTTCCGTCTGCACGAGAACGTGATCGGCTTTCGCGGTAATTCATCTCTTCTGAAGCGGCGACCGGGTCGTCTTCTTCGTCGTGCAGCTGCGAGCTGCGCTTACTGGCTGCGGCTGCGATTGGAGCGCTTGACAGTTTTGCCTCGCTGCCCTGCTGAGTCGGAGCGAGCGCTATGTTGCCGGAGCTAGGCGCCGATTTCAATGCTGTAGCGCTAGCGGATTGCGGGCACTGCGTGAGTTCCGATGCCGTCGGATCAAGCGCAGGCTCGCGGCAGCCCACAGCGCGCGTCTCGCTGCTCGCGCCGGCGCTTGCGCTGGCGGACGCCGCCGTCGCGCCAGGAACAGCGTCTGATGCGGGCGTAAAGTCGCGAAGTTCGCTTTTCGGGCAGGCTGCGGACTGCGACACAGAAACAGGCGTTTCGTTCGCGCTGTGCGAACTGCGCGCTACTATGCTGTCGAACGAAGAAAGGCAGTAATTCTTCCCTGAACCAGGGCGCTCGATCGAGTCGTTGCCCGCGCCAGGTTCCGCAATCTGTCTGACGGTACAGCCAGGCGCGCGTTCGAAAACGCGCGCGCGAGAAACGGCAGCGTCGCCCAGAGTTTGACAGGAGTCCGGCGCGGCGACACACTGTGCGCCTTCAACCAGTTGCCGGTGCAGAGCTGTGAGAACTGAGTTTGGATCGATGGGCAGCGCTCGCGGACTGGAAGCGAGCGAGTCGCCGTTCAGGCACGCGATCTCTGCGGCTTGCAGCGAGCAGGACCGCGGCAGCTCGATCGAGCTGTTGATGTTCGTTAAGTCGACGGCGCTGAGCGAAGGTGCCGCGTCGCGCTCGCTGCGGTCAAGAGCCGTACAGTGCACAGCGTAGTCGGTTGGCGCAACGGAGCAGTGGAGCGAGCTCGGCTGAAGTTTGTAGCTGATCTCGAGGGTGAAAGTCTCGCCGCTCCGCGCGCCGGGCAGCCGAAGCTCGTGAACCACGGTGTCGGTCACGGAGTGGGAGTCGTGGCTGGCGTTGCTCAAGTAGATCACGGAGCTGAGTTGCGCGTTGCGGCCGGAAGCGCTAGTGAGCGCGGGCTCAGCGTCGAGCGAAAAGGTGTACACGCCGATCTGCTCAGCGGTGGGCGGCTCCTGCGACGAGTAAGGCAGCCGAATGCTGTCGTTCGACTTGGTGAGGTTGTACGCCGCGTCGACAACGAAGTCACACTGCGACAGCAGTTCTTCGAACCGCAGGCTCGGCTGCTCGCGAAGAACGCCGGACGACGCGTCGTCCTCCCAGTTGTTGCAGCCGCGGTGTAGGAAGCGGAGCAGCGTGAGCTGGGTGTGCGGCGGTTCGCAGGCGGAGGGACAGATGGCAAAGTCGGTGGAGCTCGGCAGGTCGGTCAAGGTGTAGACGCCGTAGCCCGGCAGCGCGCGCAGCGACTGCAGCCAAGGGGGCCGGAGAAGGCGCAGCGCATCGGCCTGCAGCGGCTGGCGCGCGCGGTCGTCGAGTAGCGAGCGTTTCGCCGCGAAGCGCGCCTCTTCGGCTGCCTCGCGGGCGAAGTAGAAAGGATCTTTGCGGCTGACGTGGAACTTTCTAAACCGCGTTCTGCTCGGCATAGTGCAGGACGAATTTAGAGTGACAAAGTGGAAGTTGCATGCACACGTTATAATCCCGAACTAATTAGCGAGCTGTGCTTCGACGGCGTCCACGATGCTCAGCGGGAAGCCGAGCCGCTGCGCGAGCGTGCGCACGCTCGACTCGTACTCGACGCCGTCGAACAGGCGGTAGCGCTGCGCCTCGTCGCTAGGGTCGCCCATGCGCTTGAGCGCGGTTCGCGGCAGGGACGCCGTCGTGAGTTCGTGCATGTGCGTGGCGGAGACGGTGCAGACGTCCGGCAGAGAGATGAGGTGCTGCAAGATGGACTTTGCGAAGAGCAGGCCGTCCTCGATGCTGGTGCCGCGGCCGAGTTCGTCGATGAGCAGCAGGTGCCGCTTGCCGGGCTCGAGTGCGTGGATCATCGCGGCGCACTCGGCGGCTTCGGCGAGAAAGGTGCTGACGCCGCGGCTCGGGTTGTCCGCGCCGCCGATGCGTGTCCAGAAGACGTGGAAGACGCAGGTCTCGGCGTCCGCGGCGGCGGGCACGCGCATGCCGTACTGCGCGAGCAGCACCAGCAGCATCTGCTGGCGGTTGTAGGTGCTTTTGCCGCCCATGTTCGCGCCGGTGATCAAGTAGTGGCGCAGTTCGTCGTCGAGGCGAAAGTCGTTGGGCACGCAGGACGTCGTGGAGACCGAGAGGTCATGCAGCAGCGCGAGCAGCGGGTGGCGCCCGCGGCGGAAGTGCACGCGCAGCGGCGCGACGATGCGCGGCGCGACCCACGTGTGGTCCGCGTTGGGCAGCAGTTTGAGCGCCTCGGCCCAGCCGTTAAACGCGTCGATCTGCCCGACGAGGTCGGCGACGCGCTCGAACACGGGCAGGAACTGTAGCGAGACGCGGAAGAGCTGCTCGACAACGTCTTTCTCGATCTCGGCGGCCTGCAACCGCAGCGTGGTTTGCGCGCGCAGCAGCTCCGCGAAGCGGTCGGTCATGAACAAGACTTCCGCTTTGTTGAGCTTGACGATGCGCGCGTCGCGCGGCAACTTCGCGCTGCGCGGCAGCCGCAGCAGCTGTTCGCCTTGCGGCGAGCTTTTGAGCGTGACGCGCGCGCTGCGGTCGCTCTCGTGCAGGCGTTCGAGCTCTTGGCGAATTTGTTCCGCGCACTGCGCGGTCTCCGCGTAGAGCGTTTGCAGCGCAGGGTTGCGGCCCTGCGGGTTGAGGAACGGCAGCGCGGCGTCGCGGTCAAACGAGTCGAGGTTGACGACGTCTGCGACGAGGTTCATCCACTTGTGGCAGCTCTCGGCGGCGGCGCGCAGGTGTGCGAAGAAGTAGTTGTTCGCGTCGAGCTTTGCGTGCTCGAAGAAGGCGTGCAGCGTCGAGAGCGCGCGCCAGAGGCTGTGTATGACGCCGCGCAGCTGCAGCTGGCGCTCGCGGTCCATCAGCGCTACGGAGCAGAGCCGCATGTTGAGTTTGTCGAGGTCGGGCAGCTGGCGCAGCAGGTTGAGCACGGCGAAGCTCTGCGCGGCGTTGCGGCAGCTGGCGAGTTGCTGGCGCGCGGCGATGAACTGCGCGTTGGTCAGCGGGTGGAAGAGCAGAAACGCGCGAGCGCGGCGCTTGCCCATCGCGCTAACTGGCTTGCTGCAGTGGTCGAGCAGCGAGCCGCTCTCCAGCTTGTTAGGCAGCACGTTCAGCGCGCGCAGCGTGCCGGCGCTGACAGTTGTGAAGTCCGCGTCGAGCGTCGACTGGAAGTGGACGGCGCGGCCGGCGACGTCGCAGTGCGTGCAGAGCAGCCGCAGCGCGGAGAGACAGGGGCCTTCGAAGCCCTCGGAGACGTAGTGCAGGTCTTTCGGCAGCGCGCGCAGTACGGTCTTCGGGCTGACGAAAGTGTGCGGCGTGGGCAACGCGCGCGCGAGCGCGGAGCTCAGGAAGCGGCTAGGCTCGACGAGCACGAGCAGCTCGTCGCGCTCGTCGCGTAGCCGGCGGCGCAGTAGGTTCAGCCCGCGCAGGTCACAGATGTTCTGCAGCCGCACGCTGCCGTCTGCGCGCGTCTGCGCGAGTCCGAACTCGGGCAGCAGGTTTGCGAGCCGCGCGTAGAGGGCCAGCATGCGCGCGCTCGAGAGGATTAAAATTTACGCTAAATCGGAGAGTCACAGTTAGTTGCCCCAGCGGCGGCGCGCGTCTGCGTTGTCGATGAACTGCGGCGCGAACGCGGTCGTGAGCGCCTTGAGCGCGGCGACGTCGGCCTGGCTGACTTCCGCGAGTGCGACGACGGCGGCGGTCTTGCGGTGCAGCAGCAGTCCGAGGCGCGATTTGTCCTTGACAATGCAGTAGGGCACCTGCATTTTTTGGCAGAGCGTCGGCAGCCAGCAGACGAGCTCAATCGGCTGCACGTCGCAGGCGATCACGACGAGTCGCGCCTTCTTCGTCTCGACGAGCTTGGTGACTTCGTCGAGTCCGCAGACGAGCGTCTTTTTCGAGGCGTGCTTCGGCGCGGCGCCGGCGTTGCGCGCCTCGGCTTCCGCGAGCAGGCGCTGTTTGCGCTGTTCAGCCGTCTCCGGGCGGTACTTCGCGAGCAGCGCGAAGAGCGCGACCGCTTCGTTGCGCGGGAGCGTCGTGCGGAACTGGTTCAAAGCCGGCGGGATCTTCAGCTTGCGCAGCAAGATGGCGCGCTTGCGCTGTAGCTGCACGCACTTGGGCCAGCGAACCACATAAGACAGGTCCTTGACGGGCTTGATGGCGTTGCCGAAGCGGAAGTTCTTGGGCGTCGCGACCGCCAACGGGTGCGAGGTCTTGGTAGCCGCCATTCTGGATAATTCGCGATTGGTAATTTCGGAGACACAAACAAGATTTATGGGGCGAAAATGGAGTGGGCGGCGGCAGCCCCGTGCGGGCTCAACTCGTTCGCGGGCTTCACCTGCGGCGGCGCGGCCGGCACTTACGCGGTAAATTCGGACCTGCCAGAGCGGGCTGCGGTAGACCTCTTCGAGCTCCGAGAGCTGCGGGTCGCGCGGCACGCGCGCGCCGCGCTTGCGGTCGGCGCGCGCGCCGAGCGGGTTCTTGCTGAAGTCTTTGTAACTCGTTTTGTACACAAGCGTCTCGGCGAAGTCGCCGGAGGGCGCGCCGGGGAGCGGCGAGCCCGAGAGCGCCTCGGCGCCGAGCGCGTCGAGCCCAGGCAGCTGCGGAAAGTGGTGGTGCGCAATGATGCGCATCCAGGGCAGCTTGCCGAGGTAGTCCGGCCGGCTGCCGAGCAGCCCCGAGAACTGCACGAGCACGTAGTCGGCGTCGAGCGCGCGCGCGATCTGCGCGCCGCTGCGCTCGTCGATGCTCAGCGCGGCTGCGACACGCGCGATGTG
>NW_020873846.1:527982-592460 GCF_001901225.1 Dermatophagoides pteronyssinus
AGCCAGTCCGCGGCCACATCGAACGCGTTTTCGGCGTGGGCGAACTGCGTCGCGTCGACTACACAATAGTCTAATGACGCGCGCAGGAGCAGCAACCGCTCTTCCAACACAGGCACCGCGCCGATGATGCACGGACTTTGGAATACCGACGCCGGCAGCGGCGGGCGCGACATGTCGGCAGAGCCGAGCAGTCTGCCGCTGGTCAGCAGGCTGCTAAGTATTTTCTTCGGGCCAATTGTGTCAATCAGCCTTCTGCCGCACTTCTGTATGTTCTTTTTCAGCCAACTCGCGGTGACGCCAAAGTTTTGCAAGCTGTTCTGCACAGCAGCGTGCTCGGAATGCGTCCGCATCCGCTGTTTGCCTAGCGTGCTCAGTGCTTTCAGGATACCTGCGTAATCGTTATGCTTGCAGAAAAGCGCGCCTTTGGCGCGCAGAAAGTGCGAGTCTTTGTCCGATCTGCACAAGTAAAGGATGCGATGGGCGTGAGTCGCAGTGCGTATATAGTTCTCGCAACTGAAGGAAACCAAAACCGGTTCGCTGTGCAGCGCGTCTAGGCTGTCGGTCGACTCTAGGTGGTGGAAAAAGTACGCTTTGAGTAAACTTTTGTCGACGTCCATCGTCGTTTGCAGCGCCAGAAGCACGTCCTGGCAGTTGTAGTGAAGCACAGTGAGTTTCGGCGTCTGCTGCTGCGTCGCTGCGGCTGACGAAGCGCTCTGCTGCCGGAACTGCAGCATGTTTTCTTTCGTTTCGGGACTCAGTTCGTACGGAAACAGACGGCGATGCAGCGGATCGCTTTTGAAGCGGTAGAACGGCGGCGAAGCGCCTGCGGCGCAATTTTGCGCAGACTCTGGTCGCGAACTGCACGTCATGTACGCAACACTCGAAGGACTCGTGCTGTCGCGGTATTCGTGTTCGAACGCAATCGTGCGACACGGCACAAACGAGCCCAGCTTCCGCGTTGATTTTTTAGGCGACACGAGCGGCTCCGCGCGGCTTTGCGGACTCGACGAATTGGTCGTTACCGGCGTCAGCAGCGCAACCGGTGACATTTCGGCACTCTGCGCCGTTTCCTGTTGCGACTTGCCGCATGCAGCTTCAGGCTGCTGGTTCCGCTCGGTTTCGAGCTTCTCTGCGCGCGCAGCCGCAAGTTCTGCGTCGCGCTTAACGCGAGCAGCTGCACTCCGTAGCGCCGCCAAGCTCAAGCGGCGGATCGGACGCAGCGTGCTGCGGTGCAGCGCACGAATGCGCTTGTACGCCATGCGCAGACTGAAAGCGCGCAGAACTCGAATGATTGTGCGCGCCGCCGCGAGGTCACGATTCCGCTGTTCGTTGCGGCGACGGAGGCTGCGCATCGCGGCGGTGACGCGCCGCGCGGCTCGGTTGAGCCGCAGCGACGTCACCGCGAAGAGCTGCTGCACGAACGCTTTCTGTGCGAAGACGCGCGTACGTCCGAATACGAGCTCGTCGCCTAGTCCGAATTCGCGCAACGCGCTTTTCAGCGCGGCTGCGGCGGCGGCGCGGACTTCAGTCGATTCGAGCCCGAGCGAGTCGTCGGCTTCGTTGGCGGTTAGGAGCGCCTCGAACTGCAAAAACGAGCTGAAGCTGTCGAGATTCGCAGCGCGCGACGCTCCGCGGAGCGCGCGACAGTTTTTGCTGAGCGGCTGCAGTGCTGAGAAAAGCTGCGCGCACTGAATGCGGTAGTCGAACCCGCTGGCGCGGAGCTGCAGCAGCGCAAGTAGGCCAGCTTTCGCGAACTGGTCGTGCAACACTGCAACGTCCAGCAGAGCCGGGTCGTTAGGGTGACTCGCGTTGATGCACTTGACAAAGAGCAAACCGTACTCTTTGAAGCTATCGAGCGTGCAGTTTAGGTCGCGCTTGAACAGTTTGAGCATTGTCGTTTTGATGCGCGAGTTCAGTGAGCTGTCGTGTCGCGCGCGGGATGCGTCGTCGGTCGATAAACAGGCGAGTGCGGTGGATCGAATGAAAGCCTCGAGCTCTGAGTGCAGCGCGAGCAAGTTGCGGCGGATCATGTCGTCTGTGGTGTACTTGACGGGTCCGGCGTAGTGCTTGACGAGAAAGTCGTTTTCGCGGAAGTTCTGCGCTTCGGCTACGCCGAGCTCAACCGCGAGCGCGCGCAACTTTGAAGCGAGCGCGGCGCTCGAGCCTCCCGGCAGCACGCACTCCTCGTCGATCAGCGCGAACGCGCCGAGCTGCGCGTCGAAGAACGGCAGACAGCCGGAGGTGCTGAGTTGGGGCGCGTTGTCCAAGCTGACGCCCTCTTCCGCGTAGACGCGCAGCTCTTCGTCAATCATTTCCTTGACGAAGTAGACATGCAGCCTCTCGTTGGTGTAGTTGATGCAGAGCTGCTCAAGGCTGTTGGACTGCAGCGCCTCGAACCCGAAGATATCCAGAATGCCACAAGTCACGAGCTCCGGGTGCGAATCGCTGCCGAGCGACGCAGAGAGCTTGGAATTGACGAGTGCGAGCAGGAAGTCGAAGACGCGAGCATAGAGCTGCTTGGCGAGCGAATCTGCGGTGATGTAGGCCTGGTGCGGGGTGAACGAGCATTTCAGCTTCTCCCGCGAGGCGAAGAGCGTTTTGCTCGTGAGAAAGAGCGCAAGTGCCGGTTCGCTGACGGCGAGCAGTTGCGCGAGCGCCGCATGAGCGGGCGCAGACGCGGCAGCGATCTGCGCGTGGCCGCTAGCATTCGTCTCACACTCGAGGCAGCCGAGCAGCACGATCACGAGCAGCGTTTTCGCCACCGTCGCGAGTTGCGCCGCGTCGACGGCCTCGCACAGGTCGGCAGTCCAGGCGGCGAAGGTGGCGCGGAGAGCGTCACAGTGCTCGATTACGAAGTTTGTATCGCTCACGTAGCGCGAGCGCAACAAGTGCCGGGGCGCGAGACCGCAGTCGTGCAGCGCGGCGGCAAGCGGGTTGGTGTCGTCCCACTCGGGCTCTCCGGCTGCGGAAGTCCGCAGGAGGCTCGCGAGGAAATGGTAGAAGACGTGGAAGTTGCGCTCGCCAGGCTGCTGGTGCACGACGCGTGCCGTCTCGAGCAGGCAGGAATAAATGCTGGCGCGGCGCAGCTCGCCAGAGCCGCGCGCAAAGTCGAGCTGCAGATAGCGTGCGAAGCGCGAAGAGTTGGCGTTGAGCATCGTCTTAGCGTTGCCGAGCGCCTCGATCACGTTGCAGAGCCGGTAGAGCAGAGCTTCGACGGAGAAGCTGCTCTCGGACGCGCGCGCGCGGCGCAAGCTCTGGTGGCAGAGGTATTGGAGAATGTACTTTGCGTTCTCGGTCTTGCCTGAGCCGCTGTCGCCGCTGATTATGATGCACTGCGGGACGCCTTGCTGCGTTACGGTTTCGTAAGCGCGCCGCGCGACATCGAAGATGTGCGGCACAGGCGCGGCACGCAGCCGCGTGCGAGCAGCAGCGGGCGGGCTGTAGAAGTCTTTGAGTTCCGTTGTGTACGCGGACGCGATATTGCGGTTCGGGTTTAGCGAGAGCAGCACCGGACCGCAGTAAGTGTAGATGAGGTCGAGCGCGAAACGGTGGCTGAGTTCTTCAGCAATCCGCGGCAGCGTAATGGCAGGGAGCAGTGCCAAGTTGCTGAAGCCTCGGCGCTGCGCGGCGAGGAAGGAGTTGACGGTGAAGTCGGCGGCGGTCATGAACGGAACTGCAAAAGTTGGCGAAGCGAACAGCGCACGGCGACCATGAATCGGAAGCGCAACGGCAAGTTCGGGCAAGTTGGCGGATGATCAGATTCCGCGACGAAATTGCTCAAAAAATGATAAATTTTGTAATAAGGGCGGAGCCCTAAATAGTCGCTTTCGCGCTGCCGGACAGCACCCCGTGCGCGGCCAAGCGCATGCACTCGGAGAGGCTTTTACTCGCGAGTTGCGGAAGCAGCGGCAACGTCACTGCCACTCACACTAGCGCAGCGTGCGTGTGTGGCAGCATCGTTAGTCCTGTGACAGCAGATTCGGCGTTTGCGAATTTCTGCTCTTTGCGCGTGCGACGGCGCTGGCTCAGAAGCGAGGTGATTGGCACCAGGCAGCCGAGCAGCGAGCAGGCGTCGGAAGCGCGCAGCGATTCGAAGAGCGTGCGCTCCTTCTGGCTCCGGTTACGCTTCCCGTATGTGGCCTCTACCATGGTGGTGTCGCGCGCAATTAGCGCCAGCTCGGCGAGCAGCAGACAGCCGAGCGCGGCTAACGCGCCGAGCGCTACGAAGCAAAGCCCGGTGAGCGCGTAGTAGTGCACGCCACGCTGGCTGGCCGAGAAGTGAACGCACTGATACAGCCAGATGGGAAACGTGCTCGCGAACGCAGTGAGCGCGTAGACCTCGCCCCAGCAGAGCAAGACCAGGAACGGGCCGAGGTTGTCGACGCCGATGCAGTGGCCAAGCCAGGGGCAGTGGTGATCCATGCCGACCACACAGCGGCGGCAGCGTGAGCAGTGATGCGCGTTCGGGGTCTTGTAGACGATTCCTTCACATTCCGTGCAGAGCACCGCACCGGCGGTGTGCACTTCTTCGCGCGCGCAGTAGCGCGGCTTGGCGGCTGCTGCTACGGCGTATGCGCTCAGCGCGTTGGCGCAGCTGAGCGCCTGCGCCGCGAGCATGTACCAAGGGTAACGCGCAGTTACGGTGTGCAGACAGAGCAACTGTACATAGGAGGCGAGTAGCGCGCAGACGACGCAGCCGCGCAGCAGATGCGTGGATGACGCGGAAAATAGACGCTGCGCGCGCATTTTCTGACGCTTTTAAAAATAGCCTTTAATACGCGTCGCGTTCGCGGCGCGAAGCAGCTGCGTCACAGCCGGATCGGGCGTAGCGCATCATTTTCGATTTTTGTCTGTCGAGGTGCATAGATTTTGGCATGCGATGGCTGCGAGTGAATCATCGAGCAGTGTCTCGCTCGCTGGCATAGACAAGCAGCGTGCGCTACTGTACAAGTCGAGCCCAGAACTTGATTCGCGGCGCGCAACAACGGAACTCACCCGACTGCGTTCCGCGAACGAAACGCTGCGCGGCGAGCTGAATGCTGCGGCGCAGCGCGCAAAGCACTCGGCGGCGGCGCGCAACGACGGTGAGCCGGACAAGCGGCAGCTGCAGGTGCAGCTGCAAGACGAACGAAGCGAGCGAGTGAAACTTCAGACGCGATACGAGGCGTACGTGGAAGAGTTGCAGACAGAGTTCTTGATCGCGCTCGGCGACGTGCGGCGCGAGCTGCTGGTGGAAGTCGAGAGTGTGCTCGAGAAGTATCGCAGAGTCGCCACAGCGGCGCTGGAAAGCGCGAAGCGCGCGAAGGAACGCGCGACGCGCATTCAGACAGAACTGCAACGCGAGAGCGAAGCGAACTGCAAGAAGTTTGAAGAAGCCTGCAAGCAGAAGGTGAAGACCATCATCGAGAGCTACCGCTTCTTGACGGACAAGGCAACCGAAGAGGCTGAACACAAAGTGCGGCTGCTCGAGGACCACTGCGTTGAGCTTGAGCAAAGAGCGCTGCGGCAAGGGGAGCAGATCGAGAAGCTCGCGAACGACGCGGCGCAGGCGCGTGTCGAGTCGCTGGAAGACGCGTATCACGCGCTCGAGCGCGAGAACCAGAAGCTCAAGGCGGACTACGCGAACAGCATCGAGAACATCAAACTCGAGGTGAGCTCCGAGTTGCAACGCGTGGAGAACGAGCTGATTTCGACGTGCTTGCAACTGCTATGGTCGAAGCAGTGCGAAATTTCAGAAATTGATTTGCGCAAACGCTTGGCGCTGGCTTTGACCAACGAGAGCGAAAGTTAGCTATAAAAATGCTGGCGCTGCGCGTGTCCTGTGGGATAAAAATTGTTACTCAAAGCGCTCCCAAACCTCGTCGTAGCGGCGACCCGCTTCGTCGCTGTTTTCGTTCTTCCCGGTTGCCCCCTTGACGCCCAGCATGTCGCAAATTTTACCGTAGTAGCAAAGCACTATCCCGGTCGCCGCGGCGGAGACGGCGCCGCCAATTGCGTACTTTCGTCTGGTAGCTGCGGTGGCTTTGAGCCGAATGCTTTTCTTTGTCACACCAGAGTCGGCTTGCATGCAGTCCTGGTTCGCCACGTAGCTCGGACGGAGGTGCAACTTCGTTGGAGGGCGAGAAGTGTCTGTGAGCAGTTCGTAGTCAGGTTGTTCGCAGAGCCGCTGGAGGATGATCGCTTCATCCTTCGGCTCCTGATTGCGCAGATTGCAGGTCGTCGACATGGCGTCTCGTCCGCCGTAGGAGTTGACGCCGGTAGCGGATAGCTTGTTCGTCATGGCATAAATCGCTGCCGGCACAAGGGAGGAAAACTCTGAGCGTTTTTTTGACTTGAGCAATGCGTGCTTCATTGAGGGAACGTTTAAAATATTGTAAAAGCTATTTTCCGGACTAAACGCACTTTTCGGGCCGGAATTTTTCGGGCATGTAGTAGTTTACCTGCAGGAAGCGGCCGTGGTAGTTGTAGCCGTTCAGCTCAGTCGCCGCGCGGTGAGCGAATAGAACGTCGTCGAAAACGACGATTGCGGTGCCCTTGGTCGCCAGTTCGAAGCCCTGCACAATTTGCGTTATCGAGCCGAACGGCGAAAACAACTTGTACAGCGCTTCGCTGCTGGCTTCGCCTGGCAGCCCTGCGACGTACAGAAAGCGGGAGGCGTTACGCGGGATGGCGCCGCGAAACTGAGGCCGCGCGGCAGAAGCGGAAGACATTGCGAGCGACTAGTGCGGCAGCGACGCGTAGTGCATCGAGGGCACCGGCACTTTGTCGGTTTGGTGAAATTTTTCGATTTTATATTCGAGCACCGGCGCGGAAGACAGCAATTGCCGTTTGGTAAAGCGAATGACTGCCGCCGAGTTGTTCATCGTGTCGCAGTAGTTCGGCGCGCTGAAGACGGTGATCAGTTTTCCGTCGTGCATGATTTCGTAGCCTTCATCTTTCATTTCGTGCGAGCGGATCACGAGCTTCAGCGCGTTGCGGTGCAGAAAGCGCTCGGTGAAATCCGGGCCGAACATGTGGCTTACGCCGCGCTTGCTCGAGTGTGAGCCGGCCTCTTCAGCGGGGTCAGCCCACAGCAGGTCGCGGATGATGTCGTCGTTTCCGAGCCGGTTCAGCGCGTTGATCTGCTCGAGCGAGACGTCCGAGTTGCGCGGCAACCCGCCGTGAACGATGAAGACGGCGCGCGCGAGCACGTAGGCTACCGGCAGGCGCATGAGCGACTCGATGAGCACGTTGTAGGTCAGCTCGTCAGCCTTGTGGATCGTCTCGTTGCGGAAGCCGTAGAACTGCGTGAGCTCGCGCGACTCGTGATTGCCGCGCGTCAGGAAAATGAAGTCGGGCCAGATCAGCTTCATGTAGAACAGCAGAACGACGCACTCGAGGCTGAAGCTGCCGCGGTCGACGAAGTCGCCGTTGAAGACGAAAACGTTGCTGGCACTAGGTAGACCAAACGTCTCTAAAAAGTGGATCAAGTCGTAGAACTGCCCGTGGATGTCGCCGAAGACGCTGACGATGCAGTCCTCCGGCGCCTCGGCCAGCGAGATGTCGCAAACGTTGGGCAACGCTTCGTGCAGCAGCGCGCACTGCGCCGCAAGAAAGCGAATTATCGCGGGCTGCAGAGCGTTTGCAGTATCCGCCTTGAAGAACGCAATCAGTTCGTGCACCATCTCCGGCGAGCCTTTGCGTAGCCGCGGAAACGCGGGACCCACGTAGCTCTGCGCAAACGCGGGATCGAGTTCCGTGTAGCTTAGGAATAACGGAACTGCATCGGGCACGTCGATGCACGCGCTGAGCTCCAGCAAGCGATGCTGCTTGACTGCGACGGAGTACAAGTGCTTTAGCACCGGGTCGCCGCATTGTTGCACGCCAGTTTTCAGCAACTTCGCAGCCTCGCCCGGTTGCTGCATGTTGATGTAGCACTGGCCCGCGCGGTAGTACGCTTTCGCGCAGTTCGCGTCAAGCGCAAGCGCCGACTCGCAGTGTGCGAGCGCGTCCGCGTAAAATTCCAGCTTGAGATTGCACAGAGCGAGGTTGCAGTGCAAGCGCAGCTTCTCTGCCGAAGAGACGCTCTGCTGCAGCGCGTTCGCGTAGAGATTGAGTGCGAGTGAGTATTTGTGCTCCGCCACAGCGCGAGCTGCAGTCTCGAGCGGGGAACCCTGATCGGCTTTCTTAGCAAAGTCGGCGTCCGCCATTATAAGTTCGCTCAATTATTATTAATATAGCGCGGAGGAAAAGTCGTTTGGACGCTTTCCGCGACATAGGCTCTGCGAGCGCATGAGCCATCTAGACGTTTTGTTGCAAGAGGAGCCTGCGCAGGTGCTCGCCGTGTGGGAGGCTACGTAAGTAAAGAGACGGCCCACACAGCGACGATGAAACCTTGGCTGCGGTAGACCCGGTAACTAAAGCGGCGCTGCTGTTCCGCGCCGTGCAGTTCCAGTCGGACGAGAAGGCTTTTGCGTTGGTGCGTTACTTGGCAGAGCAGCGCGGCTGCTGCAAATGCGACACGAAGGACTTGAACGGTCAGACCGCGCTGTTTTTCGCAGCGCGCGACGGCTTCTTGCAGTGCGCGCAGTTTTTGCTGCAGCGCGGTTGCAGCGCCAGCTGCGTCGACCTCGCGCAGCAAACCGCGCTGTTCTACGCTGCGCGCGAAGGCCGCTGCGAAGTGATCCAGTTGCTGGTGGACAGCGGCTGCAACCCAAACCACCGAGACCGGCTGCTGCAGACCGCAAGTTTTTACGCGGCGCGCAATGGCCGGCTCGAGGCGCTGCAGTTGCTGTTCAAGCTCGGCGCGAATCTGCACTACAAAGACTACCTGCGCAAGACGATTTACTTCTACGCTAAGGAGAAGGGTTTTACGCGCGTGTGCCAATTCATCAACGACGTCACGAAGAGCGCGCGATCGGAGCAGACGGCGCCGTATCGGCTGGTGCAGTGCGTCTCCGTCGCGGATGGTCTGGAGTTCAGTGTGATTCCACTCGCTTCCGAGCTCGCCGAGTTGTTCGGCAGCCAGCAGCTCGCTTCGCCCTGGAGCAGCGCCGTGTCGGACGGCGGCTATCGTTGTCCAGAGTTCTACCAGCGTTGGACAAGTGCCGCGCTCGAGTTGGTGTTCCGGCTGTGCAGCATGAAGGAAAGCATCTGGTTCTCGAAACCCGTCGACGTAGTGGTGTGCAACTGCCCCGACTACTACGACGTGATCAAGAATCCGATGGACCTGGGGACTATTAAGCAGAAACTGAAAACACATATTTACAAACGTATCAGCGAGTTCTCGAGTCACCTGGAGCTGGTGTTCGCGAACTGTCGGCTGTACAACTCTGTCGGGAATATCGTGTATCAAGCCGGCGAAACACTGTACCAGCGGTACAAAGCACTCTGGACCGAGCTGCAGTTCGAGCAGCTGCTGGCGGCCGAGGCCACGCTCGCCGAGCGCGGCGTCCTTGGATGAGCAGCGTTTGCAAAACAAGGGTGTATAGCTCAGGGGTAGAGCAGCTGACTGCAGATCAGCAGGTCCGCGGTTCAAATCCGCGTGCACCCTTTTGCGTCATTCAGCCGCCGCGCTGTACACCTGCATTTCGTGCTCGTAGAACGAGAACGTTAATGCGGCGCGGCCCGCGCGAAGCGCGAGCGCGGCGTAACAGAGCGCGTTTGGCGCGGGGAGCGCGAATATTCGGTGGCTGCGCAGTGTTTTGTCGAACACTGCGAATCCACCGCCGCAAAGGCCGGAAATGAAGCCGTCGCCGAAGACGCGCAGCTTCCACATGCCGCCGCCCAAATAGTCGCGGAAGAGCGCTCGCTCTGGGTTGCGCGTGTCGAACACGCGGATGTAGTCGTCGTACGAGCCGACAGCGAGCAAGTGGTCGCTCAGCCGCGCTACCGAAACGACGGTCGCTGCAAACTCGTCTTTGTGCGCAAGCCGCGAGGGACGCTGCCCGCGAAGATCGTACTGAGTCAAGTTCTGCGTTTCTCCGCCGACCAAAAACACGTTTGCGTCCAGAAAGCAGCCGCAGTACGCTTCCACGGGTTCTTGCGCGGTGAACATGAGCGCGCCGTGCGCCGCTGCATCGACGACTGCGACGTGTCCTGCGCTGCTCGTGCAACCGACGAGCGCACTCACGTCGCTGACGAAGACCGAGGAAAGCGTTGCGTCGCACACCATCGCGAGAGGCGCGACCTCGCCAGTCGCTTTTGCATGGCGGTAGACGGCGCCGCGCGTGGTCGCGAGGAAAACCGCGTCGCCACTCTCTTGCGCGGCGTAAGTGCCGAAGTCCAGTGCGAGCACCGGGGCGCAGCTCACGCGGTCGTCTGCGGTTCTCCGCAGCTGCAGCACTTTGCCGCTGTGCGCACCGGCTGCGTAGTCGTAGGAGTACGCGAAGGCGACCTCGTCACTGAACTCGGTGCAGTCACAGACACAGCAGGAAACGGGCTCTTGCGCTGCGAGCTGCAGAGCAGGAAAGCTGCGAGATTCCACTGCGCGACGAGGTCGACTGGCTAAATTCCGTTTTTAATTTATAAAGCAGATGCGATTTGTGCAACTGACAGCGAGCTGAAGATGTCAGACCTGTACGCTTCGGTGAAGAGACAGCCGCTGTACTGGGACAAGCGAACGTGTAGGTGCGGGCCGCAGCGCCGCAGGCGTGTCATTCGCGGAGTGGAATCAGCGAATCAACAACTCGAACGTCGTGTACGTGGGCAACCTGAACAAGGAGACGACGGAGGAGGACCTGTTGTGTTTGTTCTCGACGTGCGGGCACGTGATTCGCGTGATAATCGGGCTTAACCGGCAGAACAACGCGACCTGCGGGTTCGCGTTCGTGCAGTTCGCGACGCACGTGGAAGCTTCTTTTGCGATCAGTCTCATCAACGGCATCAAGTTTCTGGGCCAAGTCATTCGTTGCGACTGGGACAGCGGCTGCGGCATCACCTCGGTGCGCCGGTTCGGGCGAGCGGTGGACGGCAGCCAGTGCCGCGAGTTCCGCCGCGAGCAGGCTGCGTAGCAGGCCCGCGGCGAGGCGGCTGCGCCGTTCGGCGAGCGCGTCGCGGGATGCTACGCAGTGTTCAGCAAACTCTGAAGCTTCTGGCGAGCGGACTTTTTTACGCAGAGCATCGCGAGGTTCCGTTGCGCGGGCACGGGGAACGCGCGGCTCAGAATCAGCCCGAGCGTCGGCTCAAAGGTGAGCCTGTGCTGCGGCGAGGGCCCCAGCCGTTTGATTGCCGCGCGGTGCGCGGCAGTTCCGTAGCCTTTGTGTTTCGCGAACTGGTACTCCGGGTGCGCCTTGTCGAGCGCGAGCATGCAGTCGTCTCGCGCGACCTTAGCGACAATCGACGCAGCGGAGATCGCAGGAATTTTCGCGTCGCCGCCCACGACCGTCTGCGCGCTAAGCAACAGCGTGCAGTGCGGCGCGCAGTTCTCAGCGAGCGTGCGGAACGCTGCGTCCAGCGTCTTTGGCGCGCGGTTGCCGTCAATGCAGACGAGCACCGTCAGAGCGAGCGCGCGCCCGTCCGCGTGTCGCGACTGCAGTTGCGCGAGGTGCTGGCTCAGAAGTCGCAGCGTTGCAGCCTGCATGTACCGCAGCGTGGCCTCAAGAATGTTAAGTTCGTCGACGAGCTCAACAGCGACTTCCGCCTGCACGAACGCAAAGCCTGTGCCGTCGACGAAGCGGTAGGTGACATGGCGTTCGTCGTGCCACATCTGTTCAGTTTGCGCTTCGCGGCCTGCGTGCCGCGCGCGACGACTTACGGAGCAGCTCGTAGACCTCGCGGCGCTGGCGGTCGCTCAAAACCTTGCTGTCGTTGAGCAAGCTGAGCCAGGCGCAGCCTTGCGCGGCGGGCTGTTTCAGCATGAACGCGCAGACCGAGAGCGGCCCGGCGAGCGGGCCACGGCCCGCCTCGTCCACCCCGATGACGGTGGCGTCGGAGGCGCACGCAGCGTCTCTCGTTTGCGGCATTCTGCTAGCAGGTTGCGCGCCGACGCGGGACGCGGCGGCGCAGAGACGCAGCGCGCAGCGCGATGTTGAGCATGGCAATGTGCAATCAAACGGCGACTATCTCGACAAAACAGAATTAGTTGCATAATTTTAATAAGAATTCAGAATGGAGTTCACAGTAGTCGGCAACAACCACCGCTACGGGGTAAAAGACGTGCCAGCCGATGTTTTCATCCGCGAAACGGCCAAGGAGTTGAAGCGGTTCGACAATTTTGAGGTGCCGGTGTTCATGGAGTTCGTAAAGTCTGGCGCGAGTCGCGAGAACTCGCCCGTCGACCGGGACTTCTACTACACGCGCGCCGCGTCAATTCTGCGCAAGCTCGCGCTGAAGGGCAAGTGTGGTGTCGGACTGTTGCGCCGCGAGTACGGCCAGGCCGCAAACAACGGCGTCGCGCCCTCGCACCGCGCGCTGGCCTCGGGCAAGGTGATTCGCCACTGCCTGATCCAGTTGCGCGCCGTGGGCTTTGTTGAGTTCGACACCAAGACGAACAAGCGGCAGCTCACGCCGCGCGGCCTCTCTGCGCTCTGCCAGGTGGCCAAGCGCTGTTTGTAGACGCTAGTTTTTGCCGAGCGTTTTTTGCTTGTCGGACGAGCCGGCAATGAGCTTTTTCTCCGACTTCAGCCCCTTGTAGAGCCGCACAGTGTTCACTGCTTTGCGCGCTGCGTTGGTTTTGGGCGTTGCCTCGTCCGGTACGGCGATGAACTCGGCGAAGGGGTCGACTGGGTTGAGCTGCCAGAATGAGCTGATCTCCGCCGCGCTATAGTATCCGGAGGTTTGCTTGTGCAGCAGCGCTTGGAAACTATTAAACTGATTGGATAAAATATGTATTTCGAGTATCCACTCGGACGAGTGAAAACACATGTCCTGCGCCAAAACTTTCCCACCGTACTGCGCGACCAACGCGCTCACGCGGCCTATAGATTCGTAACTGCAACGCACTTCAACGCGCTTGCAGAGTTCGTAGATGCGCATACAGCCGCGTGCGATCATGGCAGAAGTAAGAAGCTTCGAAAACACGGAGGTGAACGCGCCAGAGGCGTCCAGCGGCGTCGCGTCGAAAGTCAGTGAGACGAACCACGCGACGCCGTACACGGGCTCTGCGCAGAGTGGTCCGTAGGAAGCGGCCTGCCGGAAGCCCTGCAGCAGAAAGGGCAGCAGTTTCGCGGCGGCGGCTTCGGCGTCGCTATCCGCGACACTGCCGCGCGCCTGCAAAAAAAGCAGTGCGTTGCAGCAGCGCTCGTGCGTGCTGCCCGCACAAACGAAGCTCTCGATGGCGACGCGCGGCGCCGCGGCCGCCGCGCGGAACGCGGCGCACGCGTCTGCTGTGCCGGCTAGAGCGAGCTCGTAGGCGGCCGGATCGTAGCCGACAGCAACTGCGTGGGCGGCGAACGCTGCACACTGAAAGTCGCTGTCCGGCGTCTGCTTCGTGACGTTCGCGCCAGTGGACCACGGCGGAAAGATTTGCTTCGCGGCTTCTTCGCAGAGCGAGACGGGCGTCCACGGCACCACTGTCTCGCGGATTGAGTGAAACGGGTTCTTCACAGCCACGTGCATGTTGCAGCAGTACAAGTTTGCAATTTCAGCGGCAAGTTTCTGAAAGTGCAGCTCTCCGGCGCAGGTGATGGCCACCTGCGCCGCGTCGCTCGAGACCGTTACCGCAGTGCCGAACTCGCACAGCTGCAGAAAGTTCATCGCGCGCAAAAACTTGCTCCAACTCTCAATGTTTTGGGGGTAGCACGTGAAGACGAAGTTTGAGGTGCTGCGCTGCTGCCGAGTTGTGCAGCTCAGCGCTTCGTCTGCGCTCGTGCAAACAAAGGTTCGGTGGCCCTTGCGCACGAGTGCCGAAAAGTGCTCGAGGTACGTGTCGCTGGCGCGCAACGGCAGCGCGTCCGGGCACGTCAGGCTCAGCGTGACGATCGCGCCTGCGGACGCCGCTTTTGTTTTGCGCGCGTGCAGCCCGCTGATGCAGTACACTGCGTTGACCGTGAACAACCCAAGGTCGTCGTTCAGCACGCGGACGATGTCGCCGACTTCGACGGTCCCGTGGATGACGCGCGCGTGGTAGCCCAACACGAGGCTGTCAAGTTCGCCGTCGTAGCGCTCGTTTACAAACAGTTCGCGACTCTCGTCGATCAGCTTGAAGCCCGTCACGACGCACAAGAACTGCAGGCGGTTCACGCGCTCGCGCTGCTCTGGCGTAAGCTCAAGCCAGCCGGACAGCGCGCTTAGCTTTTGCGCCGCGAGCTCTGCCGTCGACGGCAAGTTCTTTTGCAACACTCTGTAGATGGTGCGCGGTAGCGAGTACTTCGTTTCCAGCAGCGAGCCGATGAATTTGTAAGAATTCTCCGCTGCTTGAGTCAAATCGTGAAGCTCAAGCTTGAGCTGCAGCCGTTCGACCACGCGCTGCAGTACGCGCAGACGCTCCTCGCGTTCGTAGCCGATGACGGCGAAGAGTGAGTGCAGAAAGGCAAACAAGTAGCGGCTCGCAATCGACTTCTGCACTGCGTCGCACGCTGCGAAGCCTTTCTTCGTCAAAGTGTGCTTGAACCAGAAGTCGAAGTTGGCGAGCCCCGGCTCGTTCGCGGCCTCGGGGTACGCGTGTTGCAAAAACTCGGCGAAGCTCGCAACCGTGAATGCCCAGCCCTGGAACGCGGAGCAGAACACGACATCGGCAACGTTGAGGAGCTCTGACGCTGAGTCAGCAGCATCCGCGTGCAATGCCGACTGCAAAGTCGAGAAGCACGAATGGACGCTTGACAAAATGTCAAACACCTTCGCCGCCGCCTGGGGCGGCTGCAAGTTCATGTCGGTGAAGAGGCGGTCCACTTTGTTGAACACGACGAAAATCGGCAGGCGCGAAGCCACTGCGAGCTGCAGCACCGCCTTAGTCTGCGATTTAAGACCTTCCGTAACGTCGACAATCAACAGCGCGCAGTCGCTCAGCAAGGTCGCGGCCTGCACCTCGGTCGAAAAGTCTACGTGACCGGGAGAGTCGATGAGCGTGAGCCGCAGTTCGGAGTCTGCGGCGCGAAAAAGAAGCCGAATGAGGCTGTTCTGGATGGTCACAAACCGCTCCTTTTCGTCACTGCGAAAATCGAGAAAGCGCTCCGAACCCGCAAGCGGCTTCGGGATGATGTCATTGCTCGCAACCAGGTGATCGCAAAATGTGGTTTTACCTACAAAGTGGTGAGGGAACGGTAGCGCGAAAACTCGCTGTAACGAACGTACCGTGGTCTATGTGCGCTATCACACAGCAATTGACGAGCTTCGGCTCCATGCTGTATTAATAGAAATTCCTGAGAATTTCTATGCGTAATGAATTGACGAGGCCGGAGATTTACGACTCCGTCAAGGCTCTCCCCGTAAGTTTCAAGCGGGCGCAGCGCAGCAAAAGTGGGAGATTCTTCCCGCGTTCATCCGCGCCAAAGGATTTATAAACCAGCACATCGACTCGTATTCGTACCTGATTCAGCACGAAATGAAGCAGATTGTGCGCAGCGAGTCGACGCGAATCATTAAGTCTGAGTACGACCCACGCTTCTTTTTCGAGTTTCTAGACTGTCGCGTCGGCAAGCCGAAGCAGGGCCAGGGCTCGAAGGTAACCGTGCTGACGCCGATGATTTGCAGGCAGCGCGACTTGACGTACAGCGCGCCGATCCTCGTAGACATAGAGTACTTTTGCGGCAACCGCATTGTGCGCCGGCTGAACGAGGAGATCGGCCGCATCCCGGTCATGTTGCGTTCACCGGCATGTTGGATGTGGCAAAAGTCTACGGAGGAGGTCATCAAGCTCGGCGAGTGCCCGCTGGACCCCGGCGGCTACTTCATCATTAAAGGCAGCGAAAAAGCTATCTTGATGCAGGAACAACTGAGCAAGAACCGCATCATCATTGAGAAAGACTCACGAGACTGCTTCTGTGCGACCGTCAGCAGCGTCACTCACGAAAACAAGAGTCGATGCCAAGTGGTGTACAGCAACAAATGCTTTTACATGCGCCACAACAGCTTTACCGAAGACATACCCGTCTGCGTAATTCTCTCAGCTATGGGGATGTGCGCGCACCAAGACGTGCTTCAGATGGTTGGCGTGGCAGACAGCGTCGCCGAAATGCTGTTCTTCAGTTTCCACGAGGCGATCAGTCTGAAGATTTTCGAGAAGTCCGCCGCATTGGCGTACCTCTCGGAGCGCATCAAGTACAGGAGCGGCTATGACCCCGAGCCGAGCGCCGCTGGGACGAGCTCGGTGGAGAACGTCGTGGAGCTGTTGCACCGCGTGATACTTTCGCACATCCACTCATCGCCCAACAATCTGTCCTCTAAAGCGCATTTCATCTGCATCATGCTGCAGCGGCTGCTTCGTGCTATTCAGGGCTTCGTGGATGTGGACGACAAAGATTTCTACGGCAACAAGCGGCTCGAGCTGGCGGGGCAGCTGCTCGCGCTGCAGTTCGAAGACAAGTTTCGCACCTGGAAGAACGAGTTCAAGCGCCGCATCGACGAAGTCTTGCGGCGCTACTTTAGCAAGCGGTTGGATTCTTCGCAGATCTACAGCGCCGCGTACCCCGACATCATTTGCGAGAAGCCGCTGGACACCATAACGCGCGGCATTCAACAAGCAATCGCGACGGGCAACTGGAACATCAAGCGGTTCCGCATGGAGCGCAGCGGCGTGTCGCAAGTGCTGAGCCGCTTTTCCTACGCGGCGTCGCTGGGAATGATGACGCGTCTGGTGGCAAGCGTCGACAAAGGCATGAAGATGGCGCGCCCACGCTGGCTGCACCCGAGTCAGTGGGGCGTCATATGTCCTTGCGACACGCCCGAAGGCGAAAGCATCGGCCTCGTCAAGAATCTGAGTTTGCTGACGCACGTTACGACGGACGAAGACGACGAGCCGCTCAAGTCGCTCGCCTTCTCTTTCGGGCTCGAAGACGTAGACTTTTTGTCTGGCGAAGAAATTAACCGCGAAGGGGCGTACAAGGTGATGCTGAATGGCGTGTTGCTCGGCGTGCACTCGCAACCGCATCAGTTTGTGGGGAACTGGCGCGAGCTGCGCCGCCGCGGTTACATCGGACAGTTCATCTCGGTGTTCATGAACGACGACCACCGCACGATTTACATCGCCTCGGACGGCGGTAGGCTGTGCCGACCGCTGATCATTGTGAAAGACAAGAAGTCAATGCTCACCGCCGATCACATTGAGCGAATCAAACAAGGCTCGCTGACGCACTTCGACTTGCTGTCCAGCCGCGTGATGGAGTGGATCGATGTCAACGAGCAGAATGACACGGTGATTGCGCTACGGGACGCTAACATTACGGAGGAGACGACTCACATGGAAATCGATCCGTTCGCGATTCTGGGCGTGGTGAGCGGCTTGATCCCATACCCACACCACAACCAAAGTCCGCGCAATACCTACCAGTGCGCCATGGGCAAACAGGCCATGGGCATCCTCGCGTACAATCAGTTTTCGCGCGTCGACAACATTCTGTATCTGCTGGTGTATCCGCAGAAGCAGTTGTGCAAGACACGCGTCATCGACATCGCCGGCCTTTCCAAGCTCCCCGCGGGGCAAGCTGCGTCTGTCGCAATCATGAGTTACAGCGGATACGACATCGAGGATGCGCTCGTGTTCAACCGCGCAGCGCTCGACCGTGGACTCGGCCGCTGCTACGTTTTCAAGCGCTGCACGGTAGAACTAAAGAAGTACGGAAGTTATAGCGATCAGCTCATCGGCTGCTCTCGCGCCAGCAACCAGCCGTTCTACAGGCACGAAAAGCAGAAGGTTGACTACCGTTACGAAGCGCTTGACTCCGACGGCGTCGGCAAGGTTGGCTTAATGATCATGCAGGACCAAATCTACTTGAACAAGGCGGTGCCAGTGCCGCTGGAGGGCAACATGGATTTCAACATGTCAGAAAAAGTCGTCTACCAGCCGCACCCCGTCAAGTACACGCTCACCAACCCGAGCTACATCGATCGCGTAATCGTCACCGAAAATGCTGACGACAACGTGCTGTACAAGTTCGTGTTTCGCCAGGTGCGCGTGCCCGAGTGCGGCGACAAGTTCTCTTCACGACACGGACAGAAAGGCGTTATCGGGCTCATCGCGAACCCCGAAGACCTGCCTTTTGCGGACGACGGCTGGACGCCGGACATTATCATGAATCCGCACGGCTTTCCGTCGCGCATGACCGTTGGCAAAATGCTAGAACTCATCGCGGGTAAGAGTGCGCTGATGGACGGCGAGCTGAAGGACGCCACCGCGTTCGCTGGTGTTTCCGCGCGTGAAATCGGGCAAATTCTCTGCAAAAACGGCTACCGCTATGATGGCAAAGACTACTTGACGAACGGCGTCACTGGCGAGCCTATCGAAAGCTACATCTTCAATGGTCCGGTGTTCTACCAAAAACTCAAACACATGGTTGAAGATAAAATTCACGCCCGCGGCATTGGGCCGCGGCAGCTGCTGACGCGCCAGCCGACTGAAGGGCGCGCGAAGATGGGCGGCCTGCGCATGGGCGAGATGGAGCGCGACTGTCTGGTCGCCTACGGCGTTTCGAACTTGTTGGTCGAGCGCCTGCTGCTGTCGTCGGACGCGTTCGAAATCGACGTTTGCTCAAAGTGCGGGCTGATGGTTCATTCAGGCTACTGCGACTTTTGCGGTTGCGCGAAGGGCGTCGGCCGTGTGACGGTTCCCTACGCATGCAAACTGCTGTTTCAGGAATTGATCGCTATGAACGTGACGCCGCGCCTCCGTATCGAGGAGCAAATTTAATAGTTTGCGTTTCCCGTTCGGTGGACACCGCACGATTGTTAACACGCAAACCGCAATGGACTTTTTGGCTGCGCTGAGCTCTAAATGCGCCGCAAACACCAAGTACCTGGCCTATCATGGCATGGCGCAGGGCGAACAAAAAGAGATGCAGGAAAATCAGTGCACTTGTTTTTCCAGCTCGAGCGACGACGCGTCGTCGCACGAGCCGACCTGCAAACTGGGCTGCAAATTGCGCAGACTGAGAAAAAAAGTCCCAGATTTTGCGGTCAAGTCGATGTCCTCCGCTATCAGCAGCAACGACTCAATTGTGACAGAAGCTTATTACACTGCGGTCGAGCCCTTTATGCACGAAGAAGCGGATAGCGAAGACTGCACCTCGTTGTATTGCACGTGTGAATTTCCGACGGGCAAAGTGATTACCGGCACGCTGGACGAACTGCGAGCCAAGCTAGAAGTTGAGCGCGACTCGGAGGACGGCATTGAATACGCGAAAAACGGAAAGTACTTTGTGCCACGGCCGGTGCAGCTAGACGCACGTCTGAACGCTTTGGGGAACGACGCGTTGAACTTGATCTATCAGACTGCGTTGGACAAAAGTCCTGCGTGGGAACTGTACCAGCAGACAAGCAACATGTGCATCGAGAAAAAGGCGACGAAGTTGAAAGGCTTGTTCGGCCGTAGCACCGTGGAGTTTAAGTTCGAAGAAACGCGTCTAGACATGGATTTTTTTGCGAAAGCGATGTGGCTGGAAGAGACGAAGTGTGCGTATGACAAGTACACGGACCAAATAGCGGTAAGTGCGGTGGCGTGCGACGCAGTGCATGTTTGAAGTGAACCAAGATGTGAACGTCACGTCTCAAGTATTCAAGTCGCGGTTCGGAATTGCAGGGCGCGACTTTTTGCTGGTGATTGCGAAGCAGCGCAGAGACACACGCGACTGCGAGCAGTTGCTAATTGGCACAACTTCGGTACCCGCCGACATTGACGTAGAAAGCTACGCGGACCGGCCGGACGTCTTCGAAAGGTATAAGAACGCTACGCGGAACACAGTGCGAGGCGCCGTAAGCTGCGCGGGGTTTGTCGTGCAGCGGGAGCGCGCAAGCGGCATTTGGCGGCTGATCTACGTGAACGAAGCAGACCCTGTGATTAAAGCTATTCCGAAGTGGATCGTGAACCGCGTCGCGATGGACCAACTGAAGATTGTGGAACAGATTCCTGCGGTGATTCACCGAAAATTCGTAGAGACGAACGGAGATATAGTGCGGGAGCCGTACCGCGGTCCGAAAGCGAGGTGATTTTTTGTGTTCGTTTGTAATCGTTTTAGTGATAACATAAAGCTGCATGAAGATCTCCAGAGCGCTCCTGGTTTGCGTTTTGGCTTCGGCGAGAGAACGGTCGGAAGGAGCAAGCTGGAACGAGCGAGAGTTCGAGTTGGCGACGCATATTAGCGAGCCTGCTGCGTCCACAGAGACGCGCATGGTGAAGAACATGGAAGATTTAGCGAAGGCCTTCGATCTAGACTTGGAAATGCCAAGCCCTTACGAGAAAAGCAAGAAAGGCAAGCTGTTACGCGCAGGCACGAACGTGACAGAGAAGAGCGAGCCCGCGTTGCTATTTGAGGGGCTGCTGCGGGAGAAGCGAGAGCGGAAGCTGCGCGCGAAGGGGGTGCTGACGGACTCTGTCGACGAGCGGCAGTACACGACGCTGCTGGGCATCCCGTGCGACAAGAGTGAGCAGAAGCACAACTGCTTCCCTCCGCCTGATAAGCAGCAGTGGAAAACAAGCTTTGTCGAGTGGAAGTCGAGCCGTGCGCAAAAGCGACAGAACGAGGCGGAACGCCGAAAGCAGCAGAGCGCGGACTGAGCGGTTAGCGGATGGGCTCTGCGAGAAGTTTTCTGAAGGCGATGGAGCGAATGGTGCGGTTCACCGGCGCATTGAACACCGAGTCGCGGTCAGCTGCAGCGTTAAGAAACCTGCAGACTTTTCGGTGCGAGTTGAGTTTGTGCAAATCGACGAGACTGCCGCAGGCGTGGGTAGTGAGCAAGACGGTCACGCCGCAGCCGAGTACGTAGGCGAAAGCTTTATGGTGACTGGGTGGCGCCAGTGAACACTTACGCGTCAGATAATAGCGGCGTTCGCGCGTAGAGCGTAGCGAATAACAAACAGAGTGCTGAAGCGAGGGCGAGCAAGCTCGATCGGCCGGCCATATTCGTTGGCTTTTTAATTTTATAGAGAGCAAGAATTTAATGCGAGAGCTGAATGAGGGCGAAAGGGAAAAGGTCTTCTCGAAGTTGAGACTCTAGTAAGTGGCAGTGTAGCGCACGCAGTCTCGGCGGCAACCTGCCGGCGTTTGAGTCACGCTTGGATGACGAGAAGTTAATGCTGCACCGCGAGCGGCTCTTCATTGTGCCTTCAGCGGTTTTGAAGATAGCTTCGAGTGTGCCACACAAGCAGATCTACTCAATTGGCACGCACTTGGGGAAATTCAGCAAAAAGGGCGAATTCAAGTTGCACATCACGGCGCTGGATTACTTGGCGCACTACGTTCAGCTCAAGGTCTGGCTGAAGCCAGAAGGTGAGACGAGTTTTTTGTACGGCCAGCACGTCGAGAAGCGGTTCGTGCTGCGCGTGACGGAGGGCGCAGAGAGCAACCAGGGAGTCGTGGTGTTTTCGAGTCTGAATGTGCCGCTGGGGTTCGGAGTGCTCGCGAAGGCGGCAGCTGCGCTAGCTAGTGCGAGCCCCGAGTGCACTGCCGTGCTGAACCTGGCGGACTGCGGGCTATACGTGCGACAAGAGAAAGAAATTTTCGGACTGACGGGCACGAAGGAGCACCTGGAGACGGCGGTCGATGCTTGAGCGCGCGCTCTCCGAGTTAGTGCTTTACGCAGCGTGGACGCATCGCAGGCCCGCGGTAGCCACCACTGAGCGGCACGCCTTCCTTGGTGAGAAGCACCGGATACGTGTAGGTGAACACGCGCTTGGCGCCTTCGAGCGGCTGTACGAAGGTTTTCCGCGCTTGCTCTTGCATAAGCTTGATAAATTTCTCGCGCTGCGTGGCCATTTCGCGCTGCTTGTAGTTTTCGGCAGACTTTTCTGTCATCTCCTTGCAGTACTCGCTTTGTTCTTCGCAGAACTTCGCGCGCAGACTTTGGTCCTGCTCCCACTTTTGACGCAGCTTGAACTCCTGCTCGATTTTGCGCGAGACTTCGTCGTAGTAGGTCTGCATCTGATTGATGTAGCCTACCTTGAATGCGCGCAGCGCGGCCTGCAGCTTGAGCTCCTGGCGCTGCTGCATTTCGTTCATTTTGTCGGACCAGTTTTTGATCTCGTCGCGCTGCAGCTCTTGAATGCGGCGCACCCACGCGAGCATCAAAATCTTCCAGTCGTCTAGGCTGAGCGATTTGTTGAGGCTCAGCTTGATGCCTACGCTCTTGAACAGTGGCACTACTTCGGAAAGCCTCAGCGACCCGTCAGGCTCGGTTAGCTGCAGCAAATACTCGCCGAATCCGACGTTGAACAGGAAGTGCCGAATGATCGGCTCGACGTCCGCGTAGTGCATCTGTTCTGACAGCTTGCCGTCTTCCGTGCAGGCATTGTAAGCATTCTGTGTAGCGGCGGCGCGTCACCTACCTCGAGCTCGACTTCCAAACCGGGAAAGAACGTGGCTAAGTCATTCAGATAGTCGTCCAAACAGTGAGATCCGGTGTTACCCATGTTGGTTTTTGACTCGATGTTTAACAAAAAGATTGCATGCACTGCACGTATGCAGCAAACTCTGCAAACAGAAATTTACACACAGCCTGCGCTTATCTAAAGGGACTGGGGGCTCTGCGCGTTAGTGCGCCTTGTTCCCTTCGCAAGGACACTCAGGTTCGCAGTGGCACTGCTCGGAGCAGTCTTTGTCGCAGCATGCACTGGAGCAGCAGGTTTCATCGCACGGCTCTTGGCCTTCGTCTTGATCGGCCTCGTCCGCGCCAGCGCCGAAGTCGGGCATGCCGCCGCCCATGTTTGCACCTTTCGCAAGCTCGGCGAACTTGGACATATCGAAGTTGCCGCCGCCGAACTGGCTCATGTCAAAGTCGTCGCCTTTGGCTTCGTCTTCGTCGTCTGAGTCGACCCAGCGGCTCCAGTCGACCTTGATGTAGCTGCGTTTGTCGCCGGCGGGTAGCAAAGAGGGCCAGAACTCTTCGACGGTCTTGGTGATGTACATCACGACGCCGCGCGACTTAGTGTAGCGACTGTTTTCGACGTCGATCTCCGCGAACAGCGGCAATTCCAGCTCCTGCTGCTCGGTTTTCTTGCTGAAGCGTAACTTGAGCGCCTTGCTCTCCAACTCGACGTTGACCTCGAGCTCTGGCGTCGACTCTACAGTGACGAACAGACTCTTCTTTCTTTGGGCCCAGAGGATGTTCGGAATTCTACGTGCGACGCCAACGAACTTACTTCATAGCGGAGTTATTAGGTTCTGAATTAAATAAATTATTTAACGGGAGACATTGTAACAATTTAATAACGTCTAATTTCGCGGGCTGCTCCGCGAATGCTGCGCACAGCGCCGCCTGCGCGCTTGCCGCCCAGGGCAGGCCGCAGTGAATTTCGCGGGCGCTCGCCGACGCGCCGAAGCGTTCGTCCACATCTAGCAGATCTAGTTCGACGAATGCGAACTGTTGCATTTTGTTCATCGGCGCCGCGCCCTGCAAGTTCAGCGCCTCGAGGCGCACGCGTCGGCAACGCTCGAGCGTGGGCGGCGTGGCGCAGCTGCCCGCGACAAACGTTTCTTCGCAGCGGTTCAGTCGCAGTTGGCGCGTTGCGCAGACCAGTGCGATGTCGCGACAGTCATCCAACAGCACGCTGCGCACGCAGGCCGGCAAAAAGACGGCTACGTCGCGGCAGCCGCGTAGCTGCACGCAGTCGAAGCGCGCACGCGTGGCCACGACTAGCTGCGAACGGCGCTCCAGCATCAATTTGCCAACCGGTTTGGTCCTGGGCTCTGCGTCAGCAGGAGTGTCCTCCAGTTCGAGGCGCGCGTATTGCGCACAGGGGTCGAACACGAGGAGCGAGTTGAGTCTCAGTTTGGGTCAGAGCCAGTTCGCAACAGAGCGTGCTAAATTAATTATTTAAATTGTGGCGCAGCTACGATCAGAGCGACGCGGCACGCGATGTTGTACACGTTCTTTGGCGATGTCGGCGCTTCTCCCGCAGAAGTGGTTACGGATTGGGCGGACACAAGCGAAAAGGTAAGTCTTGAGCGCGGCGACGCAGGTCATTGTGTCCTCGTTGGCGCTAATCAAGATGCTGCGGCACGGGCGCGCGGGCATTCCGATGGAGGTGATGGGTCTGATGCTGGGCTCGTTCGTGGACGACTACACCATCGTAGTGGACGACGTTTTCTCGATGCCTCAAAGCGGCAACACAGTCTCCGTCGAGGCGATCGACCACGTGTACCAGACGGACATGCTCGACTTGCTGGCGCGCGTGGGGCGCACCGAGACGGTCGTCGGCTGGTACCACAGCCACCCGGGCTTCGGCTGCTGGCTGTCGATGACCGACATTCAAACGCAGCAGTCGTTCGAGAAGCTGAGCAAGCGCTCGATCGGCATCGTGGTGGACCCGGTGCAATCTGTGAAAGGCTCGGTGGTGATTGACTGCTTCCGGTTAATCAAGCGCGACTTTTTGATGCTCAACATGGACTTTCGGCAAGTGAACTCGAACATCGGACACATGGTGAAGCCGAACATTACCACGCTAATTCACGGGCTCAACAAGCACTTCTACAGCCTGGCGATTGAAAAAGTTCCGCAGAAGGACACGCAAAAACTGCTCTGCCAACTGATGCAAAAGTCGTGGAACTCGAAGCTGAGTCTGGAGAGTTACGAGCAGAAGCGCAAAACGCGCCTGAGCCAGCTGGCGAATCTCGCGCGCTTTTCTGCGCTGTACGTCAACCAGATCAAGGACGAACTGGCTGACGAGACGCCAGAAACCCGGTTGAAGCTTGCGACGCAGGTGAACGCGAAAAAACACCTCGGCTTCGCCGCGAACGAGATTCTTACGGACAGCACTTTGTACATGCTCAAGTTTTCCATGCTGCGCGAAATCTTCTAGGCGATGTACTCGCGCAACGGAAAGTCCCAGAGCGCAAGCTTTGAGAAATTGTCGTGCGAGACGGGCACGAGGCCAAGCGCGTGGCGCACGGCGTCGACGTAGTCGGCCGCGCGCGAGGTGTCTTTCGAGCGAAGAGCGTCGATCTGGCTGCTGATTTTCTTGGCGAGTTTTGCGGCTATCTGCGCGAGGAGCGGGTGTCGTGAGAAATCGGTGACAGCGTAAACGTTGCTGAGCAGCACGCAAATCAGGAACAGCTCCTTTGTGTCCCTCACTGTGTACAGGACTAGCCGCGCGGCCAGCCGCGGCACGAGCTGGGGGTCGTCGGACAGTTTGCAGCAGCTGAGGTACGCCGCGAAGCAGAGCGTCTGCGTGTCGCAGATGCTGTCGAAGCTCGGCAGCACTACGACCTCGAGAATCGTGCGACTGAGCCCGATGCGCTCGAACCGCTTTGGATAGCCAGAGCCGGCGAGCTGGCTGATCGGCGCGATGTACGGCTCGTGCGCCAGCGAATCGCACGACCAAGAGTCGAGTCCCTTGCTGTCTTTCAGCGCGCGTGACAGTTGTGCATCCGGCTGTTCCGAGTCTTCGAGCGTCTGGTCCAACGCGAACCGCTGCAAGATGACCGGCACGCACTTGACCAGCGCTTCAGGGTGCGCAGCGCCGAAGCTTAGCGCATTCTGCGTCATCGCGTCGAGACTAGTCAGCACGTCGATGGCACGCGAGTCGCCGCGCTCGCGCAGTGAAAGGAACTCGCGGACGCAACTCGCGAACAACTGCTCCTGGATCTTCAAACTTTCGAAAGAGTTCACTTGCGTCCCGATCAATCCGGCGAGCACTGAGGGCGACTCCGCGTTCTGGATGAGCAGCTCGAAACAGCCAGGATCGAGCGACTGCAGCACCGTTGATCGCATGCCTGAGATGTTCCGCAAGAATGTCAGCGGATTTTGCTGGATGACGTTTCGGACTTGCGCAAGAGTTTGCTCGCGGTACGCGGGATAAAGGTTGAACAGCTCCGAGAAAAAGCGGAAATCTTGCTTCTTCTTGATAAAAGGGAACAACTTTTCGGCAACGCAGAAGTCGTACAGTCGGCAGCACCGCACAGTGGCTGCAATTTTGACGAGCGCTTTTTCTATTATCGGCGAGTCGAGTTGCAAAACGTCGACGAGCTGTATCACGGAGGCGAGAAACTCAGAGTTGCGCGCAACTGGCACCAGCGACGCGACCGTCAGAGTTGCCTCGAGTTTCGCCTCGATGCCCGCCGTGACCAAATACTCGGCGCCGCCGTTCTCGGCGATAAGCAGCGCGGTCAGCACAATGAACTTCGATGAGCGATCCATGAACTCGACGAGCGAGTCATACAGCTTCTCTTCGGCGAATTGCTGCAACGCGGCACTCTTTGCGGAACCGTTCAGCTCGTTTTTCAAGATCAGGTACAGCAAGCCGTAATGATCCGCGTACTGTTTGATCGCTTCGCGACATTCTGCCTGGCTCACGACCGCCGGGTTCGCTTCGTGCAGCGCGAGCAGCAGGTCGTCGACACTTTGCACCAGCAACGGAAACGGCATCAGAGTCTTCGTCTTTTCGTAAATGGAGCTCGTGTTGAATTTGGCGACGTTGCGGCGAATCAGTTCGATCAACGCCTTTGCGTATTCCAGGTACAGCGATTTCGACGCGTCTAGCCCGCCGATGTAGTAGTTGTTCGAAAACGTCTCAGCTTCGAGCTCGCTGTACGCCTCCTGTATTGCAGACACGTCAAATTCAAGCTTCGACTGCAAAATCAGCTGTAGCCGCAGCAAGCGGTCGCGAATCTGAAACGAGCGAAGCGAACGCGACAGCGACACGACTACCGACGCAAGCTTCGGCACCACGTTTTTGAGGGCGGCCGGCGAATTTGCGACAATCTTGAGCAGCGTGTCGATCACGCTGTTCGATTGCTCGATGTCCAGCGTGTTTTCTAGCAGCATCTCAAAATTGATGTCGAGCGCGATAGTTTCGTTTTTCAACAACGACAGAGCAGCAAGCCCGTTCGCGAGTTCGCGCTGCGCGATCTTAGTTTTCGCCTTGGAAACGCTCAGGTTTCTGCAGTTTTCGATGAGTGTCGGCAACAGCTGCGAAACTTTCGGCGAGTTTACGCTGTTGAGTTGCGTGCCACGATTAACGAGTTTGCTCCACTCGTTGTAGATGTAAAAGCAAGATATTGCGTTGCCGTCGCTGCTGGCCTTTGCCTGAGTAATGTCCAGGGCGGCAAACAGCTGCTCAATTGCAGCGTCCGACTCGCTTAGCTGCAGAATGTTGGAGCACGTAACGAACACGAGGCAGATTTGCTGCGCGATTGTTGTGTTCACGTTATTGTGTTTGCGGTAGTAGTCAATCTTCTTGCTAGCGGTGAAGACAACGAGCGTAGCAATAATATCCATATACTCCGACTTCTGCGCGCCGGTGACCACCGAGTCGAGTTTCTTCTGTAGCAGTTGCAAGTACTGCAGCATGCGCGTGACTTGTGTGATAGCAGGGTCGTACTTAACCAAAATCTGCGAAATTACTCCAACCGTCGATGGGAGATTCTGATAGCCTTGTTTTACGCCGATCAAAACCATCGATTCGAGCACTGCGTTCAGCACCTTCGGAATGAGCGAGTGCGGAATCAGGTTTCGATTGTTGTTGACTAGCAGTTCGTCCAGCGTACTTTTATATGTCTTGAGCGCGTCGTCTCGGTTGTAGTTGCCGTTGATGAAGCACGCAATAATCTTCAGCGAATAAGCCAGTGTTACGGTCGAGAGCGGCGCCATTTGAACCAGCGTATCGACAATCAGACTGCCAGAACTTTGCACAACGTCCAAAGTCTTTTCGTTGACGATGCTGAAAAAGAGGTAATCGAGAGCGGGCTCATGAAACTCTTCTGATTCCTCGCACAATTTGAGGCACAGGCTGCACACGTGCTTAATGGGGTGCTCCGAGCTGCCATACAGCGTCTTGATCGAGCGCACGTTCAAGTAGTAGCCGTGCACGGTTTTTGTTAGCCCGGAGATGAAGGTGATAGCCGACTTGAGTACTTCCGGTTGAGTGTCGCTGCTCGCAAGACGCCGGTGACACAAATTGACGAAGCTGCCGTCGTCGAAAACGTTGCACGCGACCTGTTTCAACGAGTCGAACGGCAGAATGCGAATCAGACACTTTAGCACCGCGGAGTCGAACCGCTCCGCCGTGTTCGCGTAAAGCAGCTTGACCATGTCGTCAGACACGATCCGCGCTATCACCGTTGCGCAGTCGCCGAGCGAGCTGCGCCGCGACATTTCTTTGGTCTGCTCGTCCCACACCAACTGGAGCCCGTTGAAGCTGCGGTCGTTAATCTGCACGTTGCGCAGCGTCAAATCGACAAGCTCCGCATAACCCCCGACGTTGTTGGCGCAAAACTCGGGCGAGTCGCGGCACAGCGTCTGCACAAGCGTGGCCACTTCAAAGATCTTTTCGTAAATCGGCTGCGGGTCTTTGATTGGGAAGGAGAAGTACGTTGCAATTTCGCGAATGACAAGCCGCAGCTCGAACTGCGCAGCTTCGGTGGCGCCGATGCCCGAGAGCGACTCTTTCAACTGGATGAGCGAGAGCAGCAGGATGTCTGCAATTTCGAGCGAGCTCATTAGCTCGAAATACTCCGCGCTGCTCTCGCTGTTGTTCCGGAACTCGCGACACAAAGCGTACAGTGCGTTTTCATAAAGCGAGTTCTTGTAGAAGTAGATTGGCTCTGCGCTGTTCTTCATTAGCGCGCACATGATTTTCATCAGATCGAGCTGCAGCTCGGTGGTTTTTTTACCTAGTACGGCGGTGCATAGCCTTGCGAGCCGCGCATTGGTATCCTCCTGCGGAATGGGGTGCGCGACCGCGTTAAACGCCAGCAGCATCTTCGTTACTACTCCGAAGTATTGGCGGGCAGGGTCGAGCAGCTCGTACGTGCGTGACTCGACGCCGCACTCCTTAAAGTACTTAATGAAGTACTCATTCACTAGCAAGCAACGAATGCAGTGCAGCGCGCTGAAGATCTTTTCGTTCACGTGGTCCTTGCTGGTGGCGAGAAGCGAGTCGATGAACGCCTGGAACTCTTCGTTTTTCAGCAGAAAGTCGGTGCCGAAGAGCAGCAGCAACGAAATGGCGGTCTCGCATACTTCTTCGTTGTACTGCGTGTTCAGAATGTGTTTCAGAATGTCAGGCAGCGCGTGCTCCAGGTACTGCAAGTACGAGGGCTTCTGCTGCACAACGACGATACAAGTTCGCATCAGCTCGCTGATCTCGGGAATGAATAGGGGCTCAGAGCAGCGAATGAGGTTGCAGATGATGTCCGCAACTTTCGTGAAGAGCGCGTTTTTCGAGAAGAGCTCGGTGATCAGGCCGGGGAGTTTTACACACACGCGCAACAGCTGCGCGAAGCTAGCGACCAGCGTTTTCCAATGCCGGTAATAGGTCGTGGACTCGCAGCAATTCAGCAGCTGGCTGAAGAGTTGGTCGAGTTTGATGCTGGTCGAAATACGAGTGCAGTCGTACTCGCGCACAAGCATGCGGATATTGTCGACGCAGCAGACGGCTTCGTCCACCTTCATGGCATCGAGGTGGGCCATCGCTTGCAGCACGAGCTTTCGCGCATGGTCCTCAAGGAACTTGTCTGGCATCACCTTGAACGAGATATAGAGCAGCAGCGACTGCAGCTCATTGGAGTTGCGGTGTTTTTCCGAGGCGAACTTCAACTCGTCCATCATGTTGTTCTTAACAATGAAGTCAACTACCTCGTCGTTTTTGTAACTCAGGAATTTCTTGATAAGCGAGAAGAGCGCTACGAGCACCTCGCGCCACAAACAGATTTTCGAAAGACACGCGCCAACCGCGCCAAGCACGCGTTGCTGCACAAGCACCGGCACGAACTCCCCGTTGTTGTGGTCGATAATTTGCTCTACGAGTTCGCACATGCGCGGAATGGCCACTCGCGAGTCGTCTACTTTGCTAAACAGCTGCGCGCAGAGCGAGGCAAACGCTTCAATAGTTTTTCGCGACGGCTGGGCGGCGAGCAGACCGGCCGACTTGCCTCGTAGGAATAAAATGAGCGCGACGAGCTTGTCTGCGGCAATGTTTCTCGCAACATAGTTGACGAGTTCTTGCAAGAACTCAATCACGTCGTTCGTGCCGTGGTAGCTCGCGTCGATGACGAGCAGCATGGCCTCAAACGAGCGAATTTTTACTTGTTGCGCGTCACTCTTGAGTACAATCTTGATGTTGCGCTTTAGCTGGGCCACCGTGCGTACTACGGCGTCTTGCATGCGCAAGCGCTCAAAGGAGATTGTGGCGAATAGGATGCTCATGAGCGCGAGCTCGCTGTGCCGTGCGCTGAGAGCATCGACGTTCAGCGAATTCTCTGGATCGGCACAGAGCCGCAGTATCAGCTGTTCGTTGTCCGTGCAGTTGAACGCGAGTTTCAACTCTTTGTACAACTGCGAGTCGAACTCGGCGCCTGCAGCAATCTCGACGAGCTTGGTCTGCACCTTCTGCATAATTTCAGCATTGTCTGCGTACTTCAGGCCTACCTCGCGCAAAATGCGAACAACCATCAGCTTGGTAGACTCGAAATTTAGATCGATGAGCTGAAAGACTGACTCGGTAAAGCCCATCTGCTCGAGCGGCTCGTTCTCAATAACCTCTGCGATGATGCAGTGCATGAACTGCGCCACTGCCTGCGCCACGTACGGCTGCAAAGTGGGCTTCAAATAGTGCCGGAAGCTGGCGACGATTTCAGGCATGTCTGCGCCAAGCAGCGGCATGAGCGGCTTGGAGGCGAGCATGAGCAGACAGTTTACCCACGCGTCAAAGAAGTTGAAGTCGAGGACCGCACCGTTGGCAAGCCGCGACCCACTTATCACAAACTTGCGCAACAGCTCGGCGTCGCATTCCGCGGAGACTACCAGGTAGCTCTTGAACACGGCACTGAGGCACAAGAAGCGTTGCGGGTCCGCGCACTGCTGGAACTGCTGCGTTATGAATTCTTTCAGTCCGAGCGACTCGAACTTGCCCAGTGCTTCGTGCATGAGCAACGCAACAAGTCTTCCTGCGCTGGCCGCGCCCGCACTGTTCTGCGCGATGATAGCTTTGAACAATTCGAACACACGGCGCTCCAACTGCTTTGAAAGCACGATCTGCGCGAGGTCGTGGTGGTACTCGACTAGCCCAAGAAATGTCTCGTCGCGCTCGCTCCAGCAGCCTTTAGCGCTGACAATTTGCTCGAGTCGCTGTGTGACTTGCAAGTCCGAGTACATTTCAGTGATAAGCAGCGTGACGTCAGTCATATCGCAGCCGTTTTTGTCCAAAAATGCAACGAACGTGGCGAGTTCCCGACTGTTCTCGAGATCGATGTGGTTGAGCCGAATAATTTTGACAATAAGTGCGAGCAGCGAGCGCAGGCGGCTTTTGAAAGAAGCAGCGTCCGCGTCGAGGTTTTGCGCAAAACGCAGAACGCTGGGCAGCGCGTTCGCGAACTGCGGAAGACCAACGTCCATTCTGGCGAGAATGCAGTCGCAGCACGACAGCACCTGCTCGAAGCCCGAGGCCCTGCTGAGCTTCTCGAGGTTCTGCAAGACCCACGTCACAAAGTTGCCGTACTCGGTGTCGCTCGGGTGCTTTTCGACGCAGAGCATCAGCAGTTGCGAGAGCTTCTCCAAGTCGTAAGCCGCGTCGGTCCGGTACAATATGTTGACAACGTGCCCGATTGCGCGCGTCGCAAAGAACTCCAAAATTGCAGTGGTGTCCGCAGCGCGCACAATGGTTGTGAAAATATCTAACGTTGCGTTGGTTACGCGCAAGTCATCGCTGAACTGCGCCAGCCCTACGCACAGCTTTTGCACGCCGTGGTGTTTGAGCAGGTAGAGCGCATTATCGCAACACTTGCCGTACGCAGGCGAGGTCAGCTCGTGCGCGTCCTTAATCGAGAAAAAGTAGGCTTGCTTGAATTTCGCCTTCTCATTGATCGTGTCGACCGCGACCGAGATTTCCATGGTAAGCGTCGCTCCGTGATTTTTTTCAGACTTTCCGTGCACTCACATGCGCCGAAGCATGGCGTCCGCGGGCAGCGGCCGAATTAATTGGCGCAATTATTTAGCGATCAAATTGGCCGACGCTGCACAGAATGCATGCACAATCTTCGGAGTCGCTGCGTTCGCGGCTCACGAGTCTTCAGTCGCATATCCACGAATTCGAGCGGCACATTTCCTACGGCGTTGAACGCTCGCAGAAAGACGTGGACCAGAAGTTTACCGTAAGTCGTGCGGCGCGCGAAGCAGGACTTTGCGAATGAGATCACGGAGCTCGAACAGGAAGTGCAGCGCGAGCAGCGCTCGGTCACACTTTCTGCGCAGAAACTAAACAACAAGTTCGACTCGAACCTGTCGCAGCTGAGCGTCACGATCACAGAGCAACTCGACAGCCGGCTGGCCGCAAGCGTGCAAGTGATGTGCGAATTAGAGCCGATCATAGCAACGCTCAACAAGAAGACGCAAGAGCTGAGTCAGGTGACCATCATCGCGCAGCTTGACGCGCAGGCGCAAGAGACGATCAAAGCGTTGTCCGACCTGAACATCTTTCTAAAAGAAAAGACGGAAGAGCAGAAGAAGACTGAGAGCGAGATTTTCCAGTACTTCAAGCGACTGCGCACGGACTTCTACCAGAAGTCGCAGAGCCTGTTCAACGCGCTCATGGTGTTTGAAAAGCAGAACAAAAAGAGCTGTCTGACGGTGGAGCGCGCGCCGCCCAGCGGTCAACTCGACCTCGCCGCGATCCAGACGGCGCTCGCGGCGCAGCAGCTGGTGAGTGACGCCGAGTTGCACCACTATATTACGAAAAGCCTTGCGCAGTGCCACGACGGCATCAAACGCGAAATCTCGATGCGCGCAGTCACGGACGAAGAAATAATGAACATTGGCGAGCAGTACATCAAGACGCTGCAGCGCTCTCTGGAGGCGAACCAGGTGCTCATTCAGTTCACTGAGTCGCTAAGTCCGACTTAGCGGCCTTCCAGCTTTTCAGCGCACGCAAAACCGCCGCAGAGCTTTGTTCACGGTCGTGCGACTCGAATTCATAGTCGGACACCTCTTTCAGCTCGCCGTCGCACTCGACGATGCGGAGCACTTTTTCGGGCAACTTCTCGCGCAGCGCCGCAGCGCTCGCGTCTGTGCCATGCTTCGCATCGAACGCCACCCACATATCCAAAAAGGATTTTCTGCGCGCGGCGTCCGCCTCCGCACTTAGCTTGACGTACGCCGCGTCTAGCAGCGCACAAACCTCCTCAACAGGCACAACCGAGACCAGCTCGTGCAGAGTGTGCTCAAATCCGCTGTAACTCGGCAGCGTCTGAGCGCAACGCGCCAAAAACTGCTTGGCCTCGGTCGCGAAGTTGTGCGCCACGAGGTGCTGCATGTACGCGGCGCAGAACTGCAGCGACTCGCCCAGCATGGTCTTCGCGAGCGCGGTGTCGAAAATCTCGTTCACAAACCGAGGGTTCTTCCGCACCTGCTCGAGCTCCACCAGTCCGATCCACGCTTTTGGCGAATTCGGTCGCGCCGCGATGAACTGGACGTACGCCTTTCGCACTTTGTCCAGCGACTTTTGACTTCTCCGATACGACACGTAAAACTCGAAAAACAAATCAGTCGGCTCGCGTTCGACCGCTATGTCGAGCCGACGCTGCGTTTCGGCTGCGTCGCCGCGGCGCGCCGCGACCATCGTCCAGTAGAGGTAAAAATTAGGAATGCGGAGCTCGTGCTCCGCTTGCGCGCGCTCCACAGTGAGCAACCACGCGTCCGTCGCTTCAGACCGTCTGCGTTTCAGCTCGAGCAGCGCCAGAAAACGAAACAGCAGGAGTGAGAAGAGCTGCAAGTCTGTCTCCGCAGGTGTCGCGCACACTGCGGAAAGCAGTCTGCGAAAGCCTTGTTCGGCTGCGTCATAGTACGCTTCGTTTTCTACGCTCTCATACGGCTTAACGACGAGCGCATCAAGGCACCGGAAGAACGCGTACCAGTGTTCGAGACTCGCGGCGGGCTCAGAGACGAGCGCAGAATAGTCGGCGAAGCGCACCTCGAGCACTTCGCGCTCGTGCTGCACAAGACTAATGCTAGAGCGGCGGATGCAAGCGAGCTTTACTTTGAAGCTTGAAAGCTCTGTGCCGCTTAAGAGCCGCAGCGCTTTCTGCACCACCACGTCGTAGTGCTCGGCGTTCTTCACGCGTAAAAAAAAGTCCGCGTATTCAACGAAGTAGGCCGCGCTAAGCTGCTCTGCCGGAAACTTAGCAGCGGTCTGTTCGAACCAGAAGCGCGCCAAGCCGTTGAGCTTTCGTTCCTTGCACCAAACTGCAATGCGCAGGAAAGAGGAAACGTCCGGCCAGTCCTCTGCCGCCGCAAGCAGACAGCGCTTGAGTTCCTCAATCTGCTTGTTTTTGAGCAGAAAATCTGCGAACTCGAAACAGTAATCCAGGCCTGGCCGATTCTGCAGAAAAGTTTCATAAACCTCTTGCACCGATCGCGCGGAACCGTGCTGCTGCTCAAACAGCAAGTACTGCTTCCAAAGCGACAAGTTTAGCGGCAAGTAGGAAGTCGCACGGAAGTACAAGTTGCGCACCGAGCTGAAGTTCTGCAGCTCGGTTTCCATTTTGACGTACGCCAGCCACACGTCGTTCAGGTCGGGCACCGCTTCGAGCCCGCGCTCAAACACGCTGCGCGCGCGAATGAGGTTGCCGTGCAGCAGCTCGAAGTTGGCGTAGGCCACGTAGACGCGCACGCTTTTTTTGTGCTTCCGTAACTCAGCCTCGAACTTGTAGCGCTTGCTTGCAATCTCGAGCGCATTTTCGCTGACCTTGCGCTGGCCCAAGTTGTGCAGCAACAAGGGCAGGTCGTCCTCGCGCGTAATCTGCTTAGCATCTTCGACGATCTGCGCGTACGTAATGTGCAGTTCATCCGCGTCCTCGGTCGAAACTTGCAGCGCATCGAAGTCAATGCTCCGCTTCATCGCGCAGAAGGCGGCTCGTCGAACGCTGGCGAGTATTTCCGAAGCGGGCTGAATTTTTATTTAATGCTTAGTTAGTTGATTTACGTTGCACTCGTAGGCTACTCTCTTTTTCTCCTCGAGCGCGATCTCATCGGCGAGGATCGCGTCGATCGGCAGCGAGTCGCTCAGCACGAAGTGCCGGATCGAGGAGCCGCGTAAGTACAAGTTCTCGAGACAAGAAGGCTGCAAGCCTTTGACGGCTACGGACGCGCGCTTGAGATGCGTGTTCATTTTCGCGTCAACACGGATCATCAGGCCCGAAACGACCGTGCCGTTCTTCAACTCGATGACTACGTTGTGCCTCTTAATGCGTTGCAAAAACTGAACCAGCTTCATACGCAACGCAGCATCGAAACACTAAAATCTATCGTAATTAGCAATAATCATTAATTGAGCAGCCTAAGCGTCCGCACCGCTGCGCAGCTTCGGCAAGCACCGCTTGTAGAGAGTCAAGCAAACGGTGTCATTCGGCTTGATTGGTTTTGTGAATTCACACTTTATCTCTCCGTGCGTGCCGACGACGTCGACGACGCGGCCCTCGACGCCACTCTTAGTTTTGAGGTTGCAGCCGAGGAAAGCTTCGGCGTCAGCTCGGCTGTAAAACATATTCTTGATGACGCACCGTCGGCTGGAGATCTTGCCCGGGTAGCCGCACACAGAGACGGTTTTTACGATGTCGCGCTTGGCGTCCGCGCATAAATACTGGCCCGAGCCGAAGCATACACGGCTCGGCGTCACGACGCAACCGATGTTTAGCGTAGGGTCTTTTTTCTCCGCAACTTGCTGCAACTCCTGAGTGAAGCGCTGCAGTGGCTGTTGGTACCAGTAAAGCGTAGGTGTCTGGAACTGCTGCGTGAACCCCAGGTAGCAGGCCAACGAGCGCGTGAGCTTGCCAGAAGGCAAGTAGCGGCAGACTTTCAGCTTATGCAAGTGCGGATTAGGACTTTGCAAACCAGCCATCGAGTTGTAGCTGGCGCTCAACCAAAGGCACGACGCTGTTTCTCTACGAAAGCCGTTCTGCACAGTAACAAAAGACTTGCGCGGCACCAACCAATCGAGCGAATCACCGAACCGTTGGAGCGACGCGAATTGCACGCTGACCGAACATTCGATAGGGTAGAGGCTAGACAACAGCAAAAAGCCGCTGCGCTGAAACTTGGCACAAAGCTCGCCGCAGTTCTCCGATTTCCGCACGGCGACGGCGACGCGCAACAGTCGCAGCCGGTGCTGAAAACAGTCGAGCACACAGTCGGCGACGCGCCGCACCTCGGCGAGCTTGGTTTGCAGCGAACGGTCCAGCGCGGCTGCGAGATTTCCGTAGTCGAGCGCGGCGCGCGTTTCAGCTTGCTCCGCGTCCGGAGGCGGCAAGCGCGACTCAGCATAAGACTCGATGTGACAGTACTTCGCCAGCCGCTCAAGCGCCGAGCGGTCATCGGGCAAATCAATCTCGTCCTCGAGCTCCATGTCCACCCAATTCCTCTTTTTGAAGGTCGGGCCGCGCTTACGCTCGGCGACTTTCTCCGCGTTCTCAAACCAACGAGCGCAGATTTTAACAGGGTCTTCGCGTGGGTCGTCCAAGGCCTCCGGCTCCGCAATGGAATCGGTCGCGAAGTCTGGAGCGCTGCCGCTCGTCGCGGCAGGTAGGTCCTCGCTTCCGAAGTTAGCGGCCAAAATTGTCTCGCCGTACACGGCGTTTTGGTTCTCGCTCGCGTGCAGCGTGAGTTCGCGAATTTCCGCCTCGGCAGGGCTCTGGCTGCGAGTCGCGTTCAAGTACGTCAACGCGACCGGAATGAGCGTGCCGACGTCCGCAGCGTACAAAGGAACGCACGGGCTTAAGTACAAGCCTTGCGGGACGCCCGACAGCACGAGAGTGTCGTCTGGCCCCTCCGTAACATCGGTCGCAATCATGTAAGCGCGTCGATTCTCCCGCCACGCTAAGCCGGATTTGGACGCCGTCTCGAGCTGAATCCGCATCAAGCGGAGCGGGTTGACAAGTTGTGTGTCGCTGAATTTGTCTTCCATATTGTAGTACACCGCGGCGATAAGCGCCGAAACGTCGTAAAGACGTGTTTCCTTTCCAAGCGTAGTCTCAACGCTGCGCACCAAGTTCTGCCAGTGCGCGCCACAGTAGTTTCGGAAACACTTCCCTGACTGTTCGACCAGCGACTCTGGCGACAGCGCAAATACCGGCACGATGGGAGGCGAACCCTGCGCGAAGAGCAGCGACAAGTACTCGTTCGAAACTTCCGAGAAACCTGCGTGCTCAATGTCGCACTCGCCGAAACATAGCACGATATAGTCCACCGCCTTCGAAAGATCTAGAACGTCGAGCAGCGCAACAGCGTCGCAGCGGCTCTCCAACTGCTGCAGATTGTAATAGTAGAAAGAGAAGCACTTAACCGCGTTATTGCTAGCGGGAACTTCGAAGCAACACGCTGAGAAGCCGCGGTCGACGGAGAGAAGTTGCTCTTTGGCTGCGCGCAACCGTTGCAAAGTGGTCACACGAGTCGACTGTTCGGTCGAAAGACTCAGATAGGCTCTGAGAAGACTCAGCACGAGCCTGGGGCGCGCCGACGCGGAGGCTCCGACGAAGAGAACGCTCGTGAGAGCGGGGTTGAGAGCAAACTCCGCTCCAATAGGGGCGTTTTTGCGACCGACGCCCGCGCTGCGGACAGCTTTGCGCTGGCCGGTCGTTTTCTGGGCCTTCCTCACTTTTGCCACATTCAGTCTCTGACAGGGCATTTATTATATATTGCGCTCTGAGAAGATGCATTTTTAAATACAGCCGCTTGGCGGCAGAGTTACGGAGCTCGGTGAAGGAGCGCAGCCACTTTTGCAGAAGCACGTGTTGTAGTCTATTTTTCTGCATGCGTTTAGAATTAGCCGCTGTGACATATGCATGAACCAGATCGCGCTGCAGACTTTCAGCCTGAGATTCTAAAGATGCAACATAAAGTTGCTCATGCCGTCGGCACTCGGAGCTTTCAGGCTTCCGAGAACGAAGCAGCAAAGCACACCATTGGCTTTCTCGCGCTACAAAAAATGGAAATGCGACACAGCATCAAACTTTGCGATCAGATGTCGCCCTCGTGCGCGCACGAATCCGTGAACACTTGTCAACCTCCTAGTGTGCAGCGACTGCTGAAAAAACCAGAAGTTGCAAGCTACTTTAATCCGCTGGACACTGCGACCGCGGACGCCGGCAATGGTGTCGACGCAAGAGGTCTCGCGATGCACGAGAACCAAACGTTAAACTCCGGGTCGGGCGCCACAGCGGCCGCGAACGAGCCAGAGTCTGCTAGAAGAGCAGAAACTGACGCAGAGTCGGAGAACGGAACGCTGTTCTTTTCGCGACGCCAGATGCGGTCGCTGCGGCCGCCGGACCACGACGTGTTCCACGCGCAGTACAACACTGCGCTGGATCATGCGCAGACTCCATCGGTGCTGCACTTCGTGCCGTCGCTGAAGCAAGCCGGTCGCAACACGCGCTGCGCGGCGGCGCACCGCCCGCACATGTTGCCGACGCCGAAGCGCCGCGACGAGTTGTACCAACAAGTAGTGCCGCGGCGACTAATCCGGAACACAAACGAGTCGCACATTTACGCGTCGGGCGGCTGCTTCGGGCCGATCGAGGAAAAGTTGCGCATTTCGAGAGGCGGCGTTGGAATGTACGGCGTCTGGAACAAGTCAAACATTCAGTTTGGCTGCCCTGCAGAAGATGCGGAAGAGTCGTTTTGCAAGACACCCACTCGCGTGGGCAGCAACGTGGCAGCAGCAACAACGCAAAAGCCCTTCGACGACAGCAGCGCGTGGCGGCATCAAAGCACCGCGTACAACAACTCGCTGAACCGATACTCGAGTTACGCTCCGCAGCGCGCAGGGTTCGGTGAAGCGCAAGCCCAGTTTGCAGGCCCGAATGATTACACCCCGCACATATATGCGAGCAAGTCAAAGGAACCTGTGACGCAGGAATTGGAAAGCGGCACCGCTTCGCAGCCGGACAGCGAGACGGACGAGACGATGCGCGGCGCGGAAGAGACCAGTTTTACCGACACTCCGCTGCCGCGTCGAAGCGCGGACCGTGTAGCGAACGCACAGCAGCAAAAATCGACACGCGGAAGCCAAACTGCTTTGGACCTATTAGAAAAAAAGCCCGCGGGGGTTAAGGGCGACAGCGCGCATAACACTACGGCAAAGCTGCAACAAGAATTGTCTGAGGCAATGACGGGCGGCGCAAATCGCAGCTCAGATGCTGCCGAGCGAGAGAGTTTGCGCTCAAAGATCGACGACTCGGCTGCTGCGCGATCACCTGAAGACAAAGAGGAATCAGCAAAGAGATCACATTCTGGCTACCCGGTGACGCAAGCGCCGGAGGATATTTCGCAGGCGTACAGCTCCGTGTCGAACGCTTCGCGTAGTAAGTCAGCTTCCGGGCAGGAATTGCTGTCCCACTCGGCCGAGTCGGTGCAGCGCGCGCGCGCGGAAGGCGGGAGTACAAGCGAAACAATAGAAGCCGTAAAGCTTCCCATTTTAAGCGAGCTGCAGAAGGCTGCTTCGAGCGTAATTAGCGGATCTGGCAGCGATTTGGGCAAGGCCTCGTTCGGAGCATCCTCCACACCGGCAGAAGCGGAGCAGCTTCATACAGATCAGAGCGCGCACAGTGTTCGAGCGCCAAGCCCAACAGCCGTTGCTGCGACGCACGACCCAGCAGAGCGTTCGCCGCACTTTGAACCAGTCTCTCGCTCATCGCTGCACGGCGAGGAGAAGCCGCAATCTCTCGCGTCCGACGCGCACAGCACAGCAGCAGTGCCTCCGCAGAGGCATAGCGCAGCGCAGAGCGTGGAAGACGACGTCGTTGATACGGCAGACAAGATTCAGAACTCCAATAGCGGCTCCTCCAGCGAGCTGGCAGAGAGAGCTTCGTGAACCGACGTTGTCGCACCGCCTGGCGCAGTCGCGGACGAAGCCGTGCAGTTCACAGCCACCGTCCACGCAAGCGGTAGCTTTCAGCCAACGCGAGATTCGGCTTCATCCGCCATGAATTATTAAGCGAAGTCGTGGAAGAGCACCACGCAGAAAACTGCAGTGGATTGCGAAGCGGGCTGCAATCTCGCCAGAAAGTTTTGCGGTGCTGTGCGCAAGTCCGAAGCACAGTCCGACTCCTGTGGAGTGCAGCCTGTGAACCCTTTACGCGAAAAAGGCAGCACGAATTTGGAAACGTGCAATAAAGGTAGGCCACAGGCCACGCAATAATTCTATTGAACACGAATGCCAGTTGCTGGCGACCGCTGGCGCGAAGTCGCCGCGACGCGCGATACGGCCTCGTGCCGCGCAGTCGGCGTGCGCCCTGCGCCTTTGCGCGTCTGTTTCAATATTACCAAATAAAATCTTCGAGATACTCTCAAAGAACCGCGAGACGCAGAGCTTTGCGCAGCGCGACACCCGAGCAGGCAGCGCGGCGCGATGATTTTTGCCGTGATGGTGATAGGCCCCGCGGGGTGCGGCAAGACTACGTTTTGTTCGAACATGCGCGACTACTACAGCGACGCAAAGCGCCGCGTCTGTTTGGTGAATCTCGACTGCGCCGCAGACGCCAGTGAGCTGAAGTACGACTACGACATCCGCACAGAGGTGACGACGCGCGACATAATGAAGATCTGCAACCTGGGCCCGAACGAGGCGCTGCTGCGCGCGTTCGAGTACCTGCGCGACGAAACGCACTGGGTCGAAGAGGTGTTTGAAGCGAGCATCTGCGACGGCGAGATTGTGCTTTTAGACTGTCCGGGGCAGATCGAGTTGTACATGAACTCGAGCGCGTTCCAGGACGTCGTGAAGAGTCTGCAAAATTGGGACTATCGCCTGGTGACGGTGTACACGATGGACGCGAGCTTCGCGCTGGACGCGAACAAGCTCGTGAGCGGCACGCTCTGCGCGCTGACGGCCATGTTAAACTTGGCGACGGCGAACGTCACGATGATTACGAAAGTCGACTTGCTGGACGCGGCGCAGCGCGAAGCGCTGCAGCGCGTGATTGAGGAGCAGAACTACGACACGCTCCAGACGCGCGCAGACGCCGCGAACGAACGGAACCTTGCGCTGCTCCGCGAGCTGAACGCTTTGCTCGACGACTGGAGCTACGTGACTTTTCTCTGCATGGACATCAACGACGCGAACACTTTTGCCGACTTTGCCTGCACGTTCGACCAAATCTGGAATTACGACGAGTGTTGCGAATATAATTACCAAAACTAGGCGCAAAAGCCGCGTGCTTCTGACAAATTCCTCGCCATGGTTTTCGCTTCGACCGCCCTGCTGCGCGCCTGCGCGCTGATCGCGCCGCTTGTGCTAGCAGAGAGCGCAGCTGAGCCGCAGCTGCGCAGCTCGCCCGCAACGCTCGCCGGCTCCGACAGCGCAGCACTGCCCGACTCGTACAACCTCGTGGCCGTCGACGGCCACACGCCTGACGCGGAGGAAGAATCGCAGGCCGCGGCTGCGCAGGCCGCGGCGCCGCCGTTCGGCGGCATCATCGCGGAGCGCTTCGTCCGACCCGACGCGAGCAGAGCGTCGCGCAGCGCCGCTCTGACGCCCGACCACTCGTACGAAGCCGTGCGCACAAAAATAGACGAGGCCACGCAACTGCTTTCGGAGCTGCACGGAAAAAAAGCATGAACTCAGCGCTGCGCAGCGCCGCCCGTGCGACTAAGCTGCAAACGCCGAAACCTTGTTCTCGAGGCCGTTCACGTCCGCGCCCAGCATTTTGTCGACGACTTTGCCGTCGTTGAAGAATGCGAAGGTCGGCAGACTGTTGATCTCCATGCTCATGCAGTACTCCTGGAACTCGTCCACGTCCAGTCTGCAGAACGTCAAGTTTGTGTGCTTCGCAGCGAGGTTCGCGAACGGCTCGGCCATGCGGCGGCAGGGACCGCACCAGGTAGCGTAAAAATCCACCACAACTTTCTTGCCGGGCAACAGATCTTTCAGCTGCTTCTCGCTAGTAATGTTGATCACTTTGGCTTCGTTGTTCATCTGCAAAAACGTTAAATTAATTAAATATTAGCAAACGAGTTTTATCAGTTTATGACCCTTTTCTTCAAGTGGCGAAGCTTTAAGCTCAAGCATAACGACTTTTTCTTTTTCTTCGCGGCTCAAGACGCGGAACTCGTGTGCATCCTCCTCGCCGACTGTCTCGTAACTTTGCATGCAGCGCCACACCTCGTCGGCCGCGCGCCGGCAGCGGTGCAAAGCGCCGCCGTCGCGCAGATCGTCGGCGAACGCAGCGCGGAAGCGAGCCTGCGGCGCGAGCGCGCAGGCGCGAGCTCCGCGCTCGACTTACTTTTGAACAGCGTGCCGAAGGGGCAGCGCCGCGACGGCTACTGCGCAGCGGCGCTGCTTGAGCTGTTCGGCTGCGGCGCTTTCGCGCACGTGCCGCGGCTGCCCGACGCGCCGCTGCAGCGCCTGCACGCGCTGACGCGCGAAAATGCGCTCACGCAAGGCTGCGTTAGCGCGCGACTGCTGTTCCGCGGCAAAGCGTTCCGCTTGTTGCTGCTCTGCACGGCGAACTCCGCGCTGTACGGCGCGTTCTACTTCGCGGACGCGGCGCTGCCCTCTGGGCTGTACGAAGCCGACGCCGCGTTTCCCATCTACCTCGCGCCGCAGCTGCGCAACGTATTCACGCTGCACGCCTTCGGCGCGCAGCCTGACGCGCTGAGTTTTTTCCCCGCGCTGGACGCGCCGGCGTCTGCCGCGGCGCCTTTCGCAGTGCAGCTGCCGCAACTACTCGCGCCACAGTACATCGCGGAAGTCGGCGCCAGTTTCTTTGCGACCGTGCACGACTACGGGATCCGCATCCGCCGGATGAGCAACGTGCTCGAAGATTACATTTGCGTGACGTTCAGCGACGACCCGTGCACTATGTTTTCATCGTTTCCGCTGGTCCAGTGGGTGGAGCTCTACCAGCTGGAAGACATGGTGTTCGTCGCGCTGCTGGCCATTACTTTCCAGTTCACGCTGCTTGCGCTGCGCGACGGTTGCGCGACAGTCGCGCTGCAGACCAACCTGCGCGCAGCGTCGAGCGAGCTCCCGCAAAAGGCGCAGCTCGCATTCGACGCCCACGCAAACTGCGGACGCGGCGCAGCGTCCGCAACCGTTTGCCAAGCTTGCAAGAAACAGCGACTGCGCGTCTACCTGGCGTACTCGTTCGGCGTGGTTTGGCTGCGCGACAGCGCGCCGCAGCTCGCTGACAGTGCCGCCGCAGCAGCTGCACCGTCGCCGCCTCTTGCGCTAATCAGCTTCCGCATTCGGTGCGCAGCGGACGGCGCGCGCGAAGCCACTGCGTTCACGGCAGACGGACAGCTGTTCGTCGCGCGCGTCGCAGACGCAGAAACGCCCAACGGCGTCGCGGCGTGGACCACGGACAAAATCGTAACGTCCGAAGTGTTCGGCGCCGATGTCGACCTTACGCCGTACCTCGACTGTGAGACGCGGTACGACACGGCGCTGCAGCCGCACCCGGACGCAGCACTGCTCTGCACGACGCTCGACAGCGAAGTCTTCGAGCTGGCGTGCTCGGCCAAGTGCGACCTGCGAAACGTGCAGCAGGAACTGCTTGCGGAGCTTTGCAGCTTGGTCAGCAGCGCGGGCCGCAGCGCTGAAGACGCGCTGCGCACCCACTTTGCGTACCGACTCGTTTACAAGCGCTGCATCACAAGCAACTGCAACGCCGCGCAATTTTTGAGCTTTCTGCAGCGCTACGTGCAACAAAATACGGAGCCGAGCGCGAGCGACCTAGCCGCGCCCGGCAACGCTGCGAAGGAAGACGCGCAGCTCAAGTCTGCTCGGAACGCCGCGCTCGCGGAGACGCACAAACTCGGCGCAGAGCGCGCAGCGCAGCTGGCAGCCTTGACTGCGACGTTCAGCTTCGTGTTTGACGCTGCAGGCGCGGACAGTCTTGCGCTCTTGCGCGCGTTGGCTGAGCTCGCCGCGCGCGACAACGCGCTGTTCCAGCACACGGCTGCGCTGTTGTTCGGCCTGACAATTCCGGCGTCGGTGCACACGAGCGACGCCGCGACGCTACAGCAGTTTCTCAAACTCAAGCTAGACGTGGTTGGAGTGAGCGTCGAGCCGGACACGCTCGCGCAGCTCGCGAACCGCCGCAGCCACACCGTCTCGCTGCGAAACGTTGCCGCTTTGAGCGCTGCGCCCAACTTTTGGCAGACAGCCAACTGGACGGCGAGGCCGCATCTGCGCTTCTGCCCGATTTGCGAGTTTTTGGCGGGCGCGCTGTGCGAGGTCTGCGGCAGCGAGGCGCAAGGGTACGGATTCGACTAGCGACTGTGCGCCAGCGAGGCTCCAGTCAACCAATTTGACAGCTGACGTGTGGTGGAGACACGAACGTGGCGCGCAGCGCTAGCTCGCAGTAGCTGTCGTTGGCCCGAGCCCGGCTATCTTTTTGGAGATGCTCAGCGCGAGAGCGATGCGGTTTATCTTGTCGTTCACCGCAGCCTTATCGCGCTGGTAGATGCGCGACTTCAAGCACAAACTCAGCGCTTCGTCGAGCGCGCCGAGCTCCAGCTTGCGAGTGACAACGAGGTCCCACAACGCAGCCGTGTTAGGGAAGCGCACGAGAACGTAGGAAAGGTAGCGGTCGAAGTCTTCTTCGCTGCCCGCGCGCAGTAAGAAGTCGAGCACGAAGTAGACGAGCGAGAGCTCAAAAACTTTGCGACGCAGCGCTTCGTATGCGATGTTTTTCAGGTGCTGCCGCAAATTCCGAATGAGCGCGCGGCAATGACGCGCGACGCGCAAGTCGTCCGCGTGCGCGGCCTGCAGTTGCTGCGTCTTCAGTCCGAAGTAAACGGCCACGTTGTTGATATAAACGATCCAAGTCACGAATGCTCGCAAGCGCAACGCAGCGGAGTTCTGCGCGCGCGCGCGCAGCTGGAAGGTGAGGTTCTCGGTTAGCAGCTTGTTGGCCTTCTCGTCGTCAATGAGCTCCAGCAACTTCGCAATGGCGACGGCGCGGTTGAAGTAGCTTTGCGCGGCGACTTGAAAGCGCTTGGTGACAACCGGCATCGGCCGGCGAGGTTAAATTAAAACAAGCAAGAGAAAAGCAATTAGAAAAGTTATAAACGAAAGACTGCAGTGCAGCAGCCGCGCCTATTTGCGCAGCCGCGCCGCTGACCGCAGAATCTCCTCCTGCGCGTTTCGCCGGTAGCAGCCTCTTTACCTGGATCGAGCGCGCATCTTTCTACGCTTGCGCTGCAGACGGCGAGTGCGCTTTTTCTGCCACTTCCAGCGCATTCGGCTTCTAGACTTCTTGTACCTCGCAGCACCGTGACCCATGGTAGTAAATTAAATATAAAAGTCTCGTCTAGACATAACAGCAAATTCGCTGATCGCGGGCAGAACAATATCGTTTCAGGTGCACCGCGCGCGGCCACGAGCGCAAAATCTCGCGCCGCGCCGTGATCGCCCGCTCACGCTCGGTTCTCGCGCAGTAGCTCTGCCGCCAGCGCGGCACTATCGCGCGATTCGACCAGCAGCACGGCGTGCCGCGAGGAAAACAGACGCTGCGCGCGCTCCGCGAACGCAGCCCGGCTGAGTTCCGCAAACTCGGCGCGCTGCCGGCGTAGGCGCTGCACGGCGTCTGATGAGCAGTAGTGCGCGATGATGCTCACGGGCAAGCTGCGGTCGCTGCAGCAACGTGTCGAAGCAGCGTATTCAACAGCCTTGCTGAACCGCTGAAACGCGAGTTCGTCGCTGACAGTCCGGCTAAACAGTTCGCAGTCCTGCGCGCCGGCGAGCGCGTCTTGCAGGTGCTCGTAGAAATCCAGCAGTCGCTCGACAATTAGCTCGCTTTTTCCGCGCGTGACCCACGTGAGCGACAGCGCGAAAAACAAGGCGCCGTCTTCGCGCAGCCGGAAAGCGACGTCCGTGCTGTACACGGCGCGCTGGCCACAGCGCATGAACCGCTGAAGGTCGAGTTTCAGCAGTTGCGCGATGGCCTGCCCGACGATCGTGTTCGTCTCCGGCGACGCGAACAGCAAAGCAGCCGTGGCAACCGGGCTTTCCCCGGACAACTGCAGCAAATGGTAGCGGAATTTTTGCTGACGCGTGAAGTGGACCCAGCGCGCGGCATACAGCCGCGCGCATCCGACTTCCTCGCCTCCCAACTGACACCAGCAGCGCGCCGGTTCAAGCGGCGCGGTTGCACTCTGGGGTGCAGGCCCTTTTTCTGCAACGGTTGCCTGACAAAGCCATGGCCGTATTTCGCGCTGCGTGAACGCGCGTGGAAGTTCACGCTGCAGCGCAGCGTGCAGTGCTGCAACGTCGCAGTCTGCGTCGCACTCTGCGTCGCACTCTGCGTCTGGGAAGCAGCAGACGTAGCGCAACTCTGTGCTCGCGCCGACTCCCTCGCTGCGCGCATCTGCATCACACAGCTGTTTCGTCAGCGCTGCCGCAACTGTCGCGCGGAAGCTGTCATCCGCGAACCGTGTTGCGGCGCGATCCAGCAGCACGCCAAGCACCGTGCTACCGCTGTCCAGCAGCGAGCTGCATGCGCTGTCATGGCTAACAAGGATGGCGACGACTTCATCCAGTTTTGGCGCGCAAGCGGTTTCCGCAACGCGCAGACAGAGTTCTGCGAGACTCGCCAGACTCTGCGCGCTGAAGCACACCTGCACGGCTTCTGTAAGTTCATTGCATCCAATCGCTTTCGACACCCACAGGTTGCCGCTCCGGAAGTAGTCTGCTTCGGTGAGCAGGCGCGGCGCGTGCGCTCGCAGACTGGCATACAGCGCGTCGAGCACCGCAGAGCGCAGCAGCTCTGCCTCCGCACCTGCGCCTTCCGCGCCGGCGCCTTCCGCGCCTGCGCCCTCCGCGTCGGCAGCTGCCGAAGCTATTGCTGCCGAGGCACTGCCGCCAAGATCGACACAGCGGAACACGAGCGCCGCACAGCGCGGCGTGCTCGGGAGCCGCGCGGTGCGGTAGGTGAGGAGCTCGGCGGAACCGGTCCCGTCAGGGCCGGTGGCGCGCTTCCAGGCTACAGAGCGACTGCCAACGAGTAGCGAGTCCATACGCGCAAAGCTGCGGCGCGTAAACAGCGCTGCTGCGCGACTGTCGGTCGAGTAGCCGCGCGCCATACTCGCGCTCGAGCACAGTGACGAGCGCTTGCGCAAGCTTGGATCAAACGCGAGCCGATGCGGCACCGCGATGCGCTTCGCAGCAGCCGCCCACCGCGTCCACAGCGCGCGGCAGTTCGCGCGCGCGCGATCCGTCCAGCAGCTTTTGCCCGTGCTAGAATCCAGAACCTTAAAATAGGCCGGGTCGTTCGCACCCTCGAGCGCGCAAAAGCCAGACACGTTTTGTTTCCACTCGAGTGGCGCGTGATAAAGACAGGCGACGGCAGAGCAGCTCGCAAGCTGGTGCGCGAAAGCGCGGATCAACTCAGCAGCTTCGTCTGCGGACGGCTGCAAGCGGAAAGCTCGCAGGGCTGCGCGCAGCGTTTCGTCGGCGCTGCGCGAAGCAGAGGCTGCAAAGCTGTCACTCATAGCGCAGAGTTCGTCTGCGAGCGCGCCGAAGTAGCCTGCGAAATCTTGGTCCATCTTCACCAATTTCGCGCGCGCGTGCGCTTCGGAGAAGTACTGAAAGTTGAAGCCCTCTGCCGCTGCGGCGGCCATTGCAGCGAGCCAGGTGTCGAATTGTGCTCTCAGCGCCGCCGCGAGTTGGACGGCGCAGCCGGTGCTTAGCGCAGTGTTGCGCTGCAGGATTTCGGAAACGTCCATCTTAAGCAGCAGTAGGGCGTGGCCGCAATAGCACGCAACGAGACTGACGTCGAGCACGACGACGTTGCGGGTCGCGCCGACGAAGTTCTGGAACGACAGCGCGCCCGCCGAGCGTGCGAAGTAGTTGAGCACCGCAGCCTGCAGCACTACGTGCTCAGTAGTTGGGTAATTGAAGTACATTGACAGCGAGCACGCTTCAGTCCCGCCGCACAGCAGCAAAACGCGCGGCTCGAGCAGCAGCGGCAGTTTGGCACGCGCTGGCGACGCCTGCTGCGCCGGGGGCGCCGCGCGAAGCGCGAACTCCCGCGCGACTTCCTGCTCGTTTTCCGTCGAGTGCACCAGCCAGAACGCGCAACAGTCGTTGAGGCAGCGGTCGAAGTGCTGCGCGACCAAGTGGTGCAGCCAGTCTGCCGCGGCGTCGTCGGCGCCGTCCGGCCAGAACGAGAACCAATTTCCGCTGGGGCGGTAGTGGCTGAAGAGACTCGCCGAGCGGTCGGAACGGTGTGACTGGCTCAGTGCGAGCATGTGCTGGAACACCGGCTTCTGTGCGAGCAGCGCGGACTCGTCGTCCACCGCCGCAGCTTCCCGGCGCACCAGCTCGCGCGACAAGTTCCTCTCGGCGTAGAGCGCGTCGAGCAGCGCGCCGACGGCCGCGGCGCCGTGACAGGCGGGAACGCTGCAAAAAATCTGCGTCGAGTCCAGATCGGTCGACGCGTTAATTTCGCCGCCACGACTCGCGAACCACTGGTGCAGATTCTGGCTGTCCCAGCGCTGCAGCGGCTGCTCGAGCAAGCAATGTTCGGCCAGATGCGCGACGCCTCCGCGCAGCTGGCGCAGGACGGCGCCGCGGCCGCGGCCGCGGCGCGCGAGTTGCGTCTGGACGTCAGCGACGTGGCCAGCGCAGAGCACAACGCGCACGCTGGTCGCGCTTCTCGGCTGCGCTGCTTGGCAGTAAAACAGGGCGCGCTCGGCGTGCTCGCTCCAGGTGCGCAGGTGACACTGCTTGACCGAGTTGCGAAGCGCCGCGGGCAAAACGCGCGCGGAAATTTTGCGTGCCGCGGAGCTGCCGCCGCTGAGCGGCGGCGCGACTGCTGCGTGCGCAGCAGCGGGCGCGTTGCGCGCGCTGGACGGCGCTGCGCAAGTCAAGGTAACGAAGCGAGAGTGCGCGCCAAAAGCTTAACGTTACGTTTGCGCGGCACGCTTCGCAGGGTACATTTTTTAACACCGTTCCGGTTGCACCATGATTCCGGTTTGTGAGTATTGCAAGACGGCCATCGTAGATCAAAATGATCTGGCGTGCTACTTGACGTGCGAGCACGCGTTCCACCGCGTCTGTTTGATCGCCGGCGGAATCGGGCATTCGCGGCCAAAGTGTCGCGTCAACTGTCTGTTCGCGACGTGCCGCGAGGCGGACGAGGCGCTCGCGCCCTCGCCAGCGGCCGCGGACGAGGAGCGGCGCCTCGGGCTAGAGCCGGAGCTCACGCTGCTGGGGCACGAGTTGGTGGCGAAGCTGCAAAGTCTAGACGAGTTTCCGAGTAAGTGGTCGCGCGCGCTACGCAGCGCTGAGTTTGTGCAAAGAGGGACTACGGCTGATTGACGAGATGAACACAGTGCTGCTCCTGTACAAGCAGAGCGTGTCGAGCGCGGAGCTGTTCGAGGAGCCGCTGCCCGCGGCGCGGATCGAAGCATGCTTGTACCACGCGAACGCCAATTTTTCGAGCATCAAACGCGGAATCGAAGAGAAACAACCGTTTCTCCACGCGTCCCCGAATAACACAATAAATTTATACGAATTATCGGAAGTGTTCCTGATCTGAAGCGGGGCGATGGAGAAGCTGTCTCTGCGAGAGATCAAAAGCAAGGTACGTCCGCCAAGATCGGTCGATCTGCATTTTTCAAACTTACCGCATTAGGTAAACGACTTGGTTTCGGTCGCCTGGAAACTGTACATCCGTCCGTACCGCGACGCGTACAGCCTCAGCGCGCTCGGCGCGCGCAACTTTTTGGTGGGCGGGACGCGCGCGTGCCAGCGCAATGACTTCGACGTGCGCAACAAGCAGGGCTTGTTGCTGCGCTGCAGTCTGTTCCACAACGCGTTCGCGCCGGAGCTCGTGCAGCAGTTGCCGCTCGTGGTCTACCTGCACGGCAACAGCAGCTCGCGCTGCGAGGCGATTCCGGCGATCGCGTCGCTGATGCAGCTGAACATCAACCTGCTCTGCTTCGACTTTTCAGGCTGCGGGCAAAGCGAAGGCGAGTTCGTGACGCTGGGGCACAAGGAGATCGACGACCTCGACGCCGTGCTGGCGGCCTACCGCGCGACAGCGCCGCGCGCGCGCGTGCTGCTGTGGGGGCGCAGCATGGGCGCGTACACGGCGCTGCGCTACGCGGCGGAACACGCGGAGATCGCGGGCGTGATCGCAGACTCGCCGTTCTTCAGTCTGTACGAGCTCTCGCTCGAGCAGGCCACGTCGGTGACAATGCTGCCGGTGAACCCGCTGGTGGTGCGCGGCGCGCTGAGCGTGCTGCAGCGCGTGATCAAGAAGAAGTGCGGGATGGACATTTACGCACAGACGCTCGAGAAGACGAAATACGGGGGTCCGCTGCTGCTGCTGTACGGCAACGCGGACGAGTTCGTGCGCTTCACGCACGCACTGAAGGTGTTTCAAGTAAGTCCGGCGCGTCGGTTCGCAGCACTGCGCGGACTCGCGAGCGGAGCTGCTCGAGATTCGCGGCGACCACAACTCAGTGCGGTCGCCGGCGTGTTTCAAAAAGTGCTACAGATTCATAATGGAAGCGTTCGACCTCGTGACGCTGCTCGACAAGCTCGAACTGCCGGAGGCGCTGCGCCGCGAAGAGCGGCAGTTTTACGACTTCCGCGAAGCGCAGCACTTCGCGCGCTTCTCAAGCTTTCTAACGGAGACGCCCGAGAAAAGCAAGCTCAAAGAGGTCTTCGACCCGGACGCGTCGCTCGCAGAGGAGAGCAGCTAGTGCATGTGGATGCTCAGCGGGTTCGTGATCGCGAGCTCGAGCAACACGGGCAGTTCCTGGTAGAGCACCTCGTTGCGGTGCTTGTCCCAGCTCATCTGGCGCACGCCGCTGGGCGTGTCCTGGCAGCCGGGCGTCGCGATGAGCTTCGCGGAGGGCACGACGTCCGCGACGACGTTCATCAGCTTCTCGTTGACGAGGAAAAAGTCGAAAAGCGGCTCCGCTTGCCGGTACGCGGCGGCCAGGTCGCTCTCGGGCAGCGCGTTGACTAGCGGCATGCAGGTCAGCTTGAAGCCGACGCTGTGCAGCTTTGCGCAGAGCTGCGCGGTTTGCTCGACGAGCAGGCGGCCGCGGCGCAAATCCGTGAAGACGCAAAGCGGCACGACAGCGAGACAGAAGTGCTGCAGCGCGTCCGGCGCCTTGCAGTAGTGGTCGACGAGCAGCCGCAGCGCCTGCGCCTGCTTCAACAGCGCGGTGGGGTCGAACGCGCCAAAGATGCGCAGCTTCTCGCGCAGCAACAGGTGCAGCTCTTTCGCGTGCGCGTTAACGTGCTCGACCGCCTGAACCGCTAGCGAAAAGTCGCTGCCGAGGCAGCCGCAAGCGCTGGTGCAGACGAAGAGCGCGGAGTCCGGCCAGCAGTCAGCTGCGATGTTGGTGTCTACGAGCGCAATAGTGCGGGCAGCGTCCTCCATCGTAGATTGCAGCGAAACTGAATAAATAATCTGGCAAAAAAGATTAAGAGCGAAGATACCGATGGGGTTGTACTGCTGCCACTGCTTTTTGGTGTACGAAAAGCACGAGGCGTTTAAGCAGCACGCGCGCTCCGAATTGCACATCTTCAACCTGAAGCGCGCCGCGCAAGGCCTGCTTCCCGTGACGCAGCGCGAGTTTGAGCAGCTCTCGCAAGCGCCCGCCAAAGCGCTCGAGTCCGCGTCTGCGAGCGAGAACGAGGCCGCGAGCGAGAGCGAGGCCGCGAGCGGGAGCGAGGCCGACGCGGGGCTGCCGTTCGAGTGCGACACGCGCCTCTCACTGTTCGACGTGCACCGCAGCGCGTCGTTCGCCGAGAACATGAAGTACATGGAGAACAACTTCAGCTTTCGCGTGCCGCACCGCGCGCTCTGCCGCGACCTCGAAGGGTTCGTGCAGTACCTCTGCGAGAAAGTGTACTACGGGCACCTGTGTCTGTTCTGCAACAAGGCCGCCGCGTCCTACCAAGGCGTGCACCAGCACATGAGCGACAAGGGGCACCGCCGCGTCGGGCTGTTTCTGGAGGAACACCTCAGAGAGTTCGCGTGGTACTTCGACTTCCAGTTCGACCCAGAAGCAGCGCTGCAGCTCGAGGCGCGCGACGGCGCGCACAGCGTCGCGCTGCCAAACCTGCAGTACCTGCACGCGCCGCCGCCGAGCGTAGACGCGGAGCACAGACTGGTCACGTGCGCGGGCGACAAAGTGATCCCGCACAAAAGCGTGCGCAGCGCGCCGCAGCTCGCCGCGTTCGGGGCCGAGTCTGCGGCCGCGCCGGAGCGCGCGCGCGAGCCGGAGCCGCGCGCCGCGCGGCTGCAGCACGCAATTCGCAAGCTGCAGACGCTGCCGGCACAGCCGGCGTCCGCGGCGCAGCGCAAGGCGCTGATCAGCGGCGTGCGCCGCGTGGCGCAGCTGCGCAGCGAAACCGCGCTGAAGCTCTCGCTGCGCTGCAACAAAATGAATAAATCAATCTTAAATCAGACGAAAACCTTCAATTAATCGAAATTGCGGAGCGCGACCTGTAACGCGCGCCGCGAGATGCAGTCGCCCGGGCGCAGGCCGCACGAGGCCGTACGCGACGTGAATTCGCCCGCCAGCGCGCGCGCCGCGACGACCAGCGTCGATACGAGCGCGGCTCAATCCGCGCCCGCGAGCTTGCCGCCCGCGTACAAGCTGCGCCTCGCGACCGCGGTCCGGCGCAGCGCGTCCAAACAGTTCTACATCGAGAACCGGCGCGTGCCGCGCGCGCACAAGGAGCGCGTAAACTTGCTGCGCAGCGTGCCCTTCTGCAGCCTGCACGCGCTGCCGCGCTGCGCGCCCGGCGGCGAGCGCCAGGACGCGGCGCCACCCGGCTCATTCGCGACACTGTACGCGCAGGCCGTGCGCTCGCGCTACGCGCAGTTCTCGCGGCCGGCGCACACCGACACGCTCATTCTCATAAACCTCGGCTATTCCGCGAAGAACCATTTACAGCAGCGCGAGCACATCGAGCACGCGGTGCAGCAGTTCGTGCGCGCCCACCCCAGCCTCGCGGCGGACGTCGCGGACGCGAGCTGCAAGTGTCACGGCACGATCATGGTGAACCGCGGCGCAGTGTTCCACCCGATCAGCCTGTTGCTGAAACACGCCGCGCTGTGCGAGAAACTCGCGGCGATGCACTTCGTCTCGCTGTTCAGCAAACTCGACAAACTCCAGTTCGACGAAGCCAGCACCTGCTACAAAATCAAGGGCACCACAGCCGCGGAGCTGCCGCCCATCAGCACCGCGATTGTCGAGTTCGCCGACGCGCGTCTCGCCGCGCGCGTGAACTTCAGCAGCAACTACGCGTTCGCGCCCGACTGTGCGTTCCTCTCCATCGCAGACCCGAACGGGCTGCTGTTCTGGATCCACAACCTCAGCGTGCAAAACTTCGGCAACGTGCAGCAGCGCGCCGCGCGCTGCAGCGAAGTCGCCTGGGCGCCTTACGTTGACACAAGCTTCTTTTGCGGGCAGCACGAAACGCGCGCCGCCGAGGAGCACGACGGCGTCGAAGTAAACATTTGCGCCTTTGCGGGCGCGGACCTCAGCTCGAACCGCTGCGTGCTCGCCTGCGCGCACTCGCCGCTCGCGCCGCTGCTTCTCGCAGACGCGCAGCCCGCGACCTCGCTGCCCTACTTCCGCGTGCCGAAGTACATCATCAACAAACTGGGCATGCCGCAAAGCAACGCACTGCTGCAAGTCGTCCTGCTGCACGGCTGCGGCGCCGCGCCCGACACGCTCGCCCTCACGCCGGCTTTCGTCGGCGCGCGCGCAAGCATCCTCTCGCTGCGCGCCGCGCAGCCGCTGAGCGGCGCCGACGCGCGACTGCGGCCCGAAACCGCTAGTCCATGACGGTCGCCGAGTCGTCGTAGTAAGACAAATTTTTCATCTCGTCCCACTCCATGTTTGTCGCGAGGACCTTGCGCCAAATGAGCAAGTCGCCGCGCATGAGCCCGCGCGGCACCGTGGTCACTAACGTGTAGCCGTGGTGGATCACGAAGTTCGCGTGCATCGGATTCAAACTATTCGTGAACACCAGCAACAGCCGGTAGTCGATGCTGCTCGCGTATTCCTCCACGCGCATTAACAGCTCGGAGCCGATCTTCAGGCGCCGGTACTTCTGGCAGACAATTAACCGCACAGCCTTCCCGTGCCGCGAGCCGTACGGCAGCAAACCGACGCAGCCCACGACTTCGCGGCGCTCGTCGTTCAACCGCGTAATTTCCGCGACCCAAAAGTGCGAAGAGCCGTCTTCGCGCATGTAGTAGCCGCGGACGTCGTTCAAGTCCGAGTTGTGGTTCGCGATGTAACGCTCCACTTCGAACCGGCTGCGGCAAAACAAATACACGTTGTACAGAACGGTGCCCAACAGGCACTTCTTTAAACTCATCAGCAGCAGCCCGATCACGAACAGAAAAAAGAGGTCCTCGATGTTCGACGCCAAGTAGTAGCTGACTGCAGTCAGACACGTCGAGCGGATGTGGTCGTTGCAAATCTTCTTGACCACCTCCGCGTCGGCGTCCTCGAACGAGCGGATCTCCAGCGAGACGACGCCGTGATCCTCGCTAAAGAGCTTGATTTTGCTCACATCTACCTCTTTCATCCCGAAGCAGAGCTGTAGTTATGAATCGCGACCGACCGCGACGACATGCAGATGCACAATTAGAATTACGGAATCAATAAATCATAATTTATTTCGGCCGCGAGCACACTAGCGCAATATCTTTTTGTTTGTTCGCCATAATTTTCCTCAACAGTTAACGATCCGCCGCGCAACCGATTCGGCATGGTCATCAATGAAAAACACGTTCGCTGTTTGTTCGCGCCCTCCAGTGTGGCGCTGGTCGGCGCGACCACGCGCGAAAAGTCGATCGGTTATGGCATTCTGAAAAACCTGCTGCCGGCGCCCGGCGCGCAGTATTCGCTGTTTTTAGTGAATCCCAAACGCGACTGTCTTGGGAACGAAAAGTGCTACAAGTCGGTGAGCGCGCTGCCCGGCGCGCACATCGACCTGGTGATAGTCTGCATTCCAGCCGCTGCGTGCTTGAAGGTTATTGAAGACTGCGCCGCGACGCGACGCGTCAAAGCGCTCATCGTCATCTCTGCGGGCTTCAAGGAAGTCGGCGAGACAGGGCTGCGCCTCGAACGCGAGCTGGTGCGAATCGCCGAGGGCGGCGACATGGCGATCGTGGGGCCGAACTGTCTGGGCATCCAGTCGCCCGCGCATGGGCTGAACGCGAGCTTCGCGGAAGTGGCGGCAGACCCTGGCAGCGTCGCGTTCCTGTCGCAGTCCGGCGCGATGTGTTGTTCGATGCTCGACTGGGCGAAGGCGCAGAACATTGGCTTCAGCGCATTCGTGAGCCTCGGCTCGATGAGCCACATCGAGTGGTCGCACTTGATGGACTATCTGGTGCACGACCGCAAGACGCAAAGCGTGATCTTCTACATGGAAACCATTGGGAACGCGCAGGAGTTCTTCCGCGCCGCCTTGGCGATGCGCAACGCTGGCAAGCCGATGGTGTTGCTGAAGTCCGGGCGCAGCGAGGTCGCGCGGCGCGCAGTCGTGTCGCACACGGGCTCGCTGGCCGGCGACTACAAGACTTTCGCGTCGATCATGGATCAGCTCGGCGTAACGATCGTGTCGACCGTCACAGAGCTGCAGCAGCTGACGCTAATGCTCTCCGCGCCGCGCAAGCCGGCGTCGCGGAAAACCTACATTCTGACGAACGCGGGCGGCCCGGGCATTTTGTGCACGGACGAGTGTGAAAAGCAAGGACTCGAGCTGCTGGACCTGAATGACGAGCTGAAGGCGGCGCTCGACGCAATCTTGCCGGCGGCTTGGTCGAAAGCAAACCCGATCGACATCCTCGGCGACGCGCCGCCCGAGATGTTTCGCGAGGCTTTGTCGGCAATTTACCGCTTTGGCGACGGCGACGCGAACGTGATCGTGTTGCTAACGCCGCAGTCGCCAACGAAGCCGACGGTCGCGGCGCAGTACGTCGCCGCGCTGATTTCCGAGAGCAAGCGCCGCGGCATGACGATAGGCGCGTGGCAAGGCGGGCGTTCCACGCGCGAAGGGCAAACGCTGCTCAACTCGCTCAAGATCCCTTGCTATGAGAACGCGGACTCTGCTGCGTACGCGTTGGGCATGTGCATCCGGAGTCAGTCGCCTGCGGCGCATTCGTTCGCGACACTGCCCGAAGACACCGCGCGAAAGTCGCAGGCGCTCGAGATCATCAAAAACTGCGCCGCCGGCTCGAAACGTTACGTGACGGAGGAAAGCGCGAAGCGCTTGTTCAAGCTGTACGGCATTCGCGTGATGGAGGCTGTGGTGGTCACTTCGCAGTCGGCGTGTCTCGAGGTCGGCCGCGCGATCGGCTTCCCGCTGGTAGCCAAACTGCACTCTTCCGTGATAACGCACAAGAGCGACGTGGGCGGCGTGATCTTGAACATCAACTCCGACGCGGAGCTGCTGAACGCGTACACGCAAATCATGCACTGCACTGCGTGCGAGAACATCGAGGGCGTGTGCTTGCAGCGGATGGTAGACCTGAAGTCCGGCTACGAGCTGTTTATTGGCAGCATCAAAGACGCGAACCTCGGGCCGTTGTTGATGTTCGGCATGGGTGGCGTGTTGATCGAGGTCGTGAACGACGCCGCGATCAGCTTGCCGAACGCGTCGAAGGCAACTGTCGAGGCTGCCTTCTTGAAGACGCGCATCAGTAAGGCGTTTTCGCGCAGCTCGGCTTCGCAGCGGTTCAGCGACGTGAATCTCGACCAGTTTTACGACAGCATCGTGAAGTTTGGCGCGATGCTGCTGGAGTTGCGTGAGCACATCCGCGAGTGCGAGATCAACCCAATTTTCGTTTCGGGCGACATGTGCATGGCGCTGGACGGTCGCGTGATTCTGGAGAACCAGTGAACTATTTGTGCGCCTCGGCGCCGACGCAGAGGTAGTCTTGGCAGAGCCGGGCTTTCCACACCTCGAAGCGTCTGAGCATGGAGTCGGCGAGCGTTCTGTGGTCGATGGTTTCGTCGAACGCTTTCCTGGCGAATTTTTGGGCTTCCTTGGCGACGACGAGGATTGCGTTTTCGGTCGTGATGACGTCGACGACGAAGACTTGGTAGTGGTTGGTCAGGCACTGCGCACCGACCATAATGTCGAAGAGCGGGCACTTCGGGCGGCGCGTGACGAAGAGGAGCATGCCTTTTTTGGCGTGCGCGGTCTGCGGCGCGACGGCCTCGAGCAGACCGCGGTGTTCGGCGGACTTGGAGACAGTCGCGAGCAGCAGCGCGGCGAGGTCCGGGCCGGGAACTTGGAACTCGTCGGGACTGAGCAGAAGCGTTTTGAGCAGCACGTCTTCGGCGAAGTTCGCAGTAGATTGGAAGCCGAGGTCTGGCGCAAGCGGGAGGCCAGGTTTCGTCTCTCGTGTTGCTTTGCGTCGGGCGAGCAGTTGCTGGTGCGCGGCGAGGCTGAGGCAGAGCGGTTTGCCGAGCAGTTCGTAGACTTTTTCCGCAATTTGGAGCGCGTGCTCTGGAGAGAGCGAGTGGGTGAGCAGCAGCGAGCGGTACAAAAGGAGCGTCACGCCGAAGCCGCCGCCGAGCATTTGCGGCTGCGAAGCGTCGACGAAGGGCGCGGTGCAATTGACCCGGCGGATGTCGACGTGGGCAATGGTGGAGACGCTCACTTCGGACTGGAGCGCGTGGAGCTGCTCGCGCTCGCGGCGGGCCTGCGAATTCAGCGCTAGCAGCTCGACTTCCGAGAAGCTGCAGTTTGCGGTGTCGATTCCTCCGCCCAGGAGGAACGGGATGTCGCGCGGTTCGCCGGTGTCGGGCGCCTCGTTGCAGAAGCAGCTGAGCCGGAAGATCTGCTGGTCGATGAGAGCTTCGCCCGTAATGAATTGTGCGGAAGAGGCGACGAGCGCTGCGGCGGCGAGGCGAACGAAGAGCATTTGATCGGAAAAATTCGGCGAAATTATGGCGCGGGAATTTGGCGCGGCGCGCGGGAAGGGCGCGCCGCCGGCCGCGGCCGTGCGGTGCCCCTGCGCCGCATGGTTGTTTAGCGCCTTCGCGACCGACCACGTTTCGACGCGCGCGCTCGAGCGCGCGTTCGCAGCGCAACATGGGGGCGGCGCGGCTGCGGCAACGCCGATGGAGGACGCTTGCGCGGCGCGCATTAGCGCGCTGCTGGACAACGCGATCGAAGCGCCGGCGGCGCTGCAAGGCTTGGCGCAGGAGGCGGAAGACGCGGGGCGCGCGTCGGCGCTCTACTTGTGCGAAACGCTGAGCGGCGGCTTCGCGCTGCGGAACTTTGCGTTTGGGCGCGAGACGCTGTGCCGCATCTGTTTTTCGCAGCAGCACGAGGCGCTGCGGCTGCAGGGGCGCGGGCGGCTGAAGGCCGCGGGCGGCGCGAAGCGCCCCGGCCTGGCGGGGCTCTGCGAGTTTCAGAGCCACTGGCTGTCGCAACTGCGGCGCGTCATTGCGCAGAGCGAGGAGTATTCGCCGCGGCTGCCGCCGCAGCACCTCGCGCACGCGGCGGCGCTGCTGCAGACGTTCAGCGAAGGGTTGAAGGCGAAGTACCGGCGCGTGTTCCAGTCGAAGTGCGCGCACGACCCGCGCGGACTGAGCAAGTCGCGCGTGTTGATTCCGCAGCTGCTCAAACTGTTCCGCGAGGTGGTGAACGCGACGCACAGACGGGCGCGCGGCGCCGCGATCGCCGGCGCTCGCACTAAGAAGACACTTTTCGCGCTGTGCCGCCGGCTGCTGACGCTGCGCCGCAACGAGACGCTGCAGCTGCAGAACTTTTTCGAGTTTGCGCTGCTGTACGGCCTGGTGCTGCGCGTGCTGGCCGCGCTCTTCGTGGTGGTCTTCGACGCGCAGAAGAACTCCCGGTTTTACACGTACAACCACCTGGTTCCCGAGCCGCCGGCGCGCGCGGGCGCACCGGCACCGGCCGCGGGTTTGTACGTCGCGACAACGACGATTAAAGTGCAGGCGAGCGGCAGCAAGCGCTTTCTGCGGCGGCGCGTGGTGTGGCGGCTGCGCGAGGCGGCTGTGCCCGAAAACGTGGCGCCGTTCAAGCTGAACACGCGCCAGACGTCCAGCCTGCTGCACGACGCGCTGAAGAGCTGCGCGGCGGCGCTGGGCGTCAAGTGCGCGGCGGCGCCGGTGCCCGACGCGCTGGCGCTGCCGGCGGGCTCCTACGCGGTGATCAAGCTGGACTTGGCGCGGTGCTTCGACCGCATTGCAAAGTCGCAGCTGTGTCTGCTGAAGGCGCGCAGCGCGCACGCGACGGTGCACGTGACACGGGCGATCGTGCAAGTGTTCCAGCCGAGCGGCAGCACGTTCCGAGAGGTGTTTTTCAGCGACCTGGCGGAGCTGCGCCGGTTGCGCCGCGAGTCGGTGCGGCCCTGCCACCTGACGCCGCTGCAGAGCTACGCGTTCTCGGTAGACGCGCTGGTAGACTGCGCGGTGGCCTTTTTGAATTTCTGTTCGCCAGCGCCGCACTTGGTGCAGGGCGACAAGCTGTCGAGTCTGATCTGCGAGCTCTACCATAGCGAGCACGACAAGTTGTTCGCGAGCGCGTGCGGCCACGCGAAGCTCTTTCGCTACATCGACGACATGCTGCTGATAGTGCCGTACGCGGAGGGCGACGGGCGCGACGTGCTAAAGCTCATTAACCTGGTGCAAAGCGCGTACGAAAGCGCGATCAACCAGCAGAAACTCCAGGTGCTGCTGCTGCGTCAGAGCGGAGTCGTGAACAGCGCGAACCCGCTCGTGGCAAGCATCAAGTTTTTGAACCGCAAGATCCGCTTCAGCGTGGCGCGCGAGCTAGAGGGCGCAGGCGGCGCACACGAATTTGTTGCCCGACCTCTCGCTGACGAAACCGCCGTCGACGAGTGCGTCGACGACGCGCGCGACTTCGTGCGCGGGGAACAGCGGGAAGAAGCGCAGTAGGCTCTCGCGCGCGATCAGCGGGTGCTGCTCAATGAGCAGGTAAACGCGGCTGAGCAGCAGCGCGAGCAGGCCCTCGTTCAAACGCAGCGTCGCCGAGGCGAAGACGCTGACCGGCTGCGCGAGCGCGCTCGCGGCGCGCGCGGGCCGGCCGAGCGAACAGGTGGCGCTCAGGAACGCGGCCAGCGCCGCCTGCAGCGCGCGCCGCTGCTGCAAAACGCGCGCGTCATGCGCAGCCCACTGCGCGAGCGCCGCAGCTACGGCCGGGGTCCGTCGAAAGAGCGCCTCGCCCTTCGCGACGTCGAGTTCCGCGTAGAGCAGCCGCGCGCCGGGTCGCGGACCCAGCAGCCGCCAGTGCGCGAGAGGCACGAACGGCGACTTGAACAGGCTGTACTTGATCGCGCCGGCGCGGAACAGCTCGCTCTCGCCAGCCTTCAGCTCCGTCAGCGCCGCCTCGGCGCTACAGTCGTTGGCAGCCGCAAACGGCTGCAACTGCTCCAACACGCGGCGCAACGCGCCAAACTCAAGCCCTCCGTCGCTGCAGTCGCGCTCGCAGCGCAGCTGTTCTTCGCGCCGCGTGCCCAGCAGCGCGGCGCCGACAGGCAGCGACTCGGCTTCGGCGGCGCCAGCGAGTGCGACGCGATAGGTGAGCTCTTCTTCGAAAAAGTCCGGCACGAGAAAGCCTACGTCCACCAGCAGGTCCAGCGCGAGCTGCGTCGCCTGCGCGCAAAAGTCTGAGCGCGCGAGCGGAGTGCATTCGTCGCCGAAGTAGCCTGCGTTCGCGGCGCGCAGCGCCGCGGCCGTGGCGCCGGCAGCGTCTTGCTGCGCCACAAACTCGAGCACTTTTGCAAGACTCGCGAGAAACGCCGTTTCCGACACAACCAGCACGGTTTTCCACCAGGGAGCTGCGTAGCCCGCAATTTCGAACCAGCCCTTAATGAGGTCGCAAAGCGCTGTGTTGTCCGGCGCCGCGGCAGAAGTGTCGCCTAAGTCGAAGCTCTCGAACGCCGGAGCCGAAGCGACGGCGCCGCTGGAGCGTGCACTCGTGAGCTGCGTCTGCAGCAGCCCGCGCGTCTCGGCGCGGTCGCACGCGAGTTCGAGCAAGCAGCTGGGCACGCTGTCCATGTTCAGCGACTCTTTGCCTGCCGAGAAAAACTGCGACAAGTCGATGCTCGGCCACAACAACTTGAACTTCGGCGAGGGCAGCGGGCTGCGCAAAGAGGCGACGCGCACGTCGCAAATGTAGCCCGCAGCCCCCGAAGCTTCTTTCAAAAAGCTGCGAATGCTGTAGTTAGACGGCTCGGCCTCGCTCTGTGCAGAAGCGAGTCCCGAGCTTTCCGACTCCGGCGGCGCGCGAAACGCACCCAGCTCGTGCAGCGAGTCGCTGAGCGCCGACGGAGTGCCCAGCACGCCGTTCTCCAGCGTAGAAGCAGGGTCGCACCGCTCGCGCTCGGCGCCGGGCCAAGGCTCGGCCAGAAGCTCGGCGTGCGGGCTGGCATGCAAGTCGCGGCCGGCCGCGAGGTTGTTCTTCACTTCCAAAAAGGCGTTCCGCAACTGCGCGCCGATTTCAACGCGCGAGATCCGGAAGCTGGCGCCGCGAGTGGGCTCGATCGAGCGCTGCGCTAGACTGGCGTTGTCGCGCCAGTGCAGCTTCGCCTCGAAGCTGTGCAAGGCGAGGCCGCGCACAAAGCCGAACATCTCGCTCTTCGACGCCGTCTCCGCGCAAAATGTGCCAGCCGCGCACTCCGCGCCAGCGTATTTGCTGCAGTAGTTCGCGTACGCGTTTGCGAAACGAGAGGGCCTGCCGAAAATCCGGCTGCTAAACGCAGAGCTTGGCGCGAAGCACTCGCAACTGCAGCAGCGACGCGCGACAGCGTTCGAAGCTAAAAAGTCATCGAGCGCCTTCGAATCGCGCAGAAAGCCAGCGGCGCGCAGCGAGCTAAACACCAGTTGCAGCGGCGCGGCAAGCGCCGCAAGTCGGCGGGCAGAAACGTGGCGCAGCGCATCTTCCTGGTGATTCAGGACGAGAAAAAGCGCGAGCGCACGCGCCGCAGCCCCGCCGACGCTGCCAAGCGACGCGCGACAGTTTTCCAGAAACAAGCAGTCCTTGATGATCCGGCCAACGGACTTCGAAGAAAAGCTCGGCTCGCTCGCCAGAAGCGCCGAGTACGCTCCTTCCTCGACCTTTAGCAAGTCCGCGAGCACGCGCCGCACGTTCAAGCCTTCCATGCGCGTCGTCAGAAAAGAGAACAGCAGAAACGCAGCCATCGGATTTGCCAACTCGAGCGAAGCTAACGCCTCGGACAGCAGCACGAAGTACGGCGACCACCAGGGCAGCTGCTCGAGCGCGGGCGCGGCGCCGCGCAGAGCGCAATCCGCCGCGCTCACGCGCTCAAAGACTTTGTAAGAGAACGCGGCCCTCGTCAGCAAACTGTACGCCGTTTCGCGATTCATGCTGAGCATTAGCGAGCGTAAGCGCTCGAGCAGCAAGACGTTGAGTGCGTAGCGCTTGCAAAGCGCCGCGAAGGGCAAGTTCACGTGCTTGGCGAACACCGGCGAAGCGTCGACGAGCTCCAACCCAATGCACAGATCGAACAGCAGCAGCGACTCGCTCTCGCTCAGCTCGGATAGCGCGGCGCTCGCGAAAACCGCGTCAGCGTGTAGCCCCGCAATCTCGACGTGCGCGCACTCGACCGAATTCTGCGCGCGCAGCCGAATTTCGTAGTCGACGGAACAGAGTTTGTCGAGCCAAGCTTCTACGTGCAGCTCGCTCGCGGAGCGGTCCACGACTGAAAGCGTCGTACGCGCGTCTAGCTGCGCGACTTCGGGCTCGACCTGGTGCGCCCGGCGCAAGTGGTCTGTTAAGTGACTACGGAAGTAAAAAACTTCGCCGCAGTGCGTGCAAGACAGCTGGCACGCTTCCAAGTTCCTTGTGCGAATTGCCGTCGCCTTGTATTGTTTCAGCACGATGCGCTGCGCTATGTAGACGACTTTTTCTGGGCTGCACTGCAGCCGCCGCGCGAGTTCGAATACCTCGGGCGCGCGCGAGTTGATCACGCAGCTGTCCGTGCCGCAGTTCACGAAGACGTTCTTGCCCTGCGCAGCCTGCTGATCGTAGATAGCCGCCGCAACAACGCTGCACTCAGAAGGGAGAAGAATGTAGGCAGCGGCCCAGTTTTTGGCGTATGCGGCCTTTTGGAACGGAGCCGCATCCTGCGGGTCGCACGTGGCTGTGATGTGTTGCGCGTTCTGCGTACATTGCAGCCGGAGGTCGTTCCAAAAGACGTCAAACTCGCTCGGAAGATCGTAGACGCGGCAAACACTGCTGCTGCTATAGGGCAGGCTCGCTTGCTGCGCTAAGCAGTACAGAAGCGACGGCGCGGAGTGCGAAGCGGCCGAGAGCTGCGCGTACTGCGACAACGTAACCGAGTTCTGTGCAGCCTCGCACTGCTGCAACACGCAAAAGGTTCGCAGCGCACTGAGTAAAGACGCGAGCTCGCGCAAGATCGCATCTCGCGCTTGCGCTTTCGCGCTGACTTTGAAAATGCAGCACAGTTCCGAATCGTCAACCTCGTCTACAAGCATCTCGTCAGAATGCGGAAGGCCGCCGCTAACATAGTTGAGCAGAAACTCGCTTACAAAGGGCACCCGAACCACCCCCAGCAGCACCAGCAATGTGAGTCGGCTGTAAAGCTCCGCGCTGGAAAACGACGCCTGGCCTTGCGGGGCAAACTGATCCGCAACGAACGTGTAAAACAACCGGAGCCGCGTCATGTACGGAAAAGCGTAACCGCAGTGCGAGAGGAACCGTTGCGTCGAAACGTTCGAGTCTTCACCCAGCAAATCGTGATACGCAGACGCCGAGCTGCTCTGCGCCGATTCGCTCAAGAGCGCAGGCGTGCTTCCCGCGCTACCGACCGCGTCGTTCAGAATCTTCTCAATAATTAGCTTCTCTTTGTTTTTCGCTTCTCTGCAACTAGAAGAGCGCCGAAGCCGAATCTTGTTCTTCACCTCTTCCACCGCTTGCTCGACCGAGTCGAACATCCGCGTGTCGTAGAAAAAGTTCGTGTTAGACGAGCTGCTCAAAGAAGTGTTCGCAAGTTTAACGTGGGAGAATTCGTCAAGCTGCAAAACGTAGTCAATGACGCGCTGCGCGGTCTTCCGGTCGCATAGCTTTGCGGAGTTCTCCTCGATTTGCAAGTAGCGGCACACCTCTGGCACCGTTGCGCACGATTCGCGGCGGAAGAACGCCGCAACCAGTTGCACGCGCAATTCAAACTGCTGAGTAAACATTTTGGCTCTCGAGCTCTGCGCCGACGAAGGCGCACTCGCGCCCGCGCTTTGCTCAGCGCTGCTGGCAAGCGCGGCCGCAGCTTTGGCCGGCAGCAGCTTGTAGTAAAAAATTTTGCCGTCGCGAAACGAGATTTTGTGCCACACGCCACTGTCGCTGAGCGTCTGTACGATGCGATAAAGCCTTTTCTGTGGGTAGCGCAAAATTTGACAGAGCTCAGAGACCGGAATGCCGCCGAGCTCTGCAGAGGCACGCACCGCGAAATTTGCCTTCGCGA
>NW_020873846.1:592506-637446 GCF_001901225.1 Dermatophagoides pteronyssinus
GGGAACATTGCCTCCGCGCGCACGGGACCGCGGAACGCGATCCACGAGCCGATGCAGCTCTCACTTCCGCAGCCGTAGCCCTCCGATTCCTCAGCATCGGAGTCGCGCCCGATCGCTCGATCGTCACTCAATTTGTCAAGCTCACGATTTAAGCTATCCGACAGCGCGCCGGGTTCGCTGTAAGCCGAGGCCAGCGCGAGCACTTTTACAGCGCTATTTCCGCTGCTGCGGGAATGCCAAGTGCGAAACACCAAGTGCGCCTCAACCAGATGCGCGACAACCGCTTCGAACAAGTTCTTAACCAAATTCGTTGTTCTCTGCTCTTCCGCGCCGGCCGAGACGCGAGACAATTCTTCGGCAAATGACGTTCTCACACGCACCTCAAGCATGAAGCCACCGTTCGCCCGCAACCGCTCCAACACGCCTTTAGACAACGCGGTGATCAACTTGCTGCCCGCGCGGTACTGGAAGAAGAAGCTGCTGTCATAAACCTTCTCGACGTCGAAAAAGTCCCGTACCCACAGCACGCTGTTATAACCAACGATTTCGGAAGATTTGCGCGACGCTTCTTCAACGACAGTGCGTTTGCAAACCAGAGTTTCTTTGTGAACAATCAGCAATTTCTCGAGGTGTCTGCAGTGCTGAAACGTGGTTTTCGAATCTGTTAAGCCAGCGCACTGAACGTCGGCGTGCACGCAGCCCTTGTCGCGCTGCTGAAAAACAGACTTGAGAATGGAAAGCTTTGGCTTGTCCACTAGCAAACTGCCGTTATACTGCTTCGAAACGAGACTGACGATCGCCGCGTCTGACAAAGAAAAGCAAATAAAGACGAACTCGGCGCGGTACTGCGCAAAGTGCGCTGCGTTCAGCTCGCAGCGAAGCCGCGCGCCGCAGTCGCCGAAGAGACGAGCCGCAAAGCTCTCAAGCAGCGTGGCGCGCTCTGTGAGGCTCAAGGACTTGCGATTCGCGGTTACGACGATCAGCGGGTTGCCGAAAAGCGTCAGGAAAACGGAAGACCAAGCAGAAAATCGGCTGCTGCCGTCGCTCGGCAAAGCGGCTGCGCCGCTCGGCGCGAACGCGTCATTTAAGAAATCAGCAACTGCAGTGACTACGTCGTCGAGCGTTAAGCTGTCCAGGCCACTGTCATAAAGCAAGTTGAACACATAGGCGTTCCACATTCAGCATGAAATGCCGCTCGGGTGACCGGTTTGCAGAAGCAGGGTTAAAAATTAACCGCAGCCGGGTTTGGAATTAATGCGTATTTAATAGGCGCAGGTCCTGTTTTCAGGTTTTTCGCGAACCGCGTCCGCGGCGCGAGTGCCGCAGAAAACCCAAGTTCTAACACTAGATCGGTGATTTACATATAACACTGCATTACATGCGTCGGTACTCACACGTTTCAAAATTTCGTTGCCGCGCTATCTGCTGCGCAAGTTAACGAACTGAAGCGCATTGAGTGCGCGCCAAATAAGTTCGCTTCAAAGCGCATATTAAATCAGTTCCGTAAATGTCAAGATGGCTTAGCTCCTTAAACAAGAAAACCACGCAGCTGAAGAATAAACTGCATTTGTACCACAGACACGATGTAGATTCCAGTTCGTCGCACGACCACCGGTGCTGTCCGAAGCTTGGCAGCGATCACGATTTCTTGCGCAGGAACATCTCCGCATGGGGTGACAACTCGCTGTCTGACGTAGAGAAGATCGCACCTAGCATCATCAGTACGATAGACAGTTTGTCGCAGTACAAATCAGCGGATGCCACTGCGGACAAAGACTGCTGTGAAGCCGTGCAGCTTCCGGAGCTGCTGTACGGCAGCATTACGGCGCACATGAAGAACGCAGAGGACTTGTTTGCGCACGCCTCTAGCAAGAGTTTGTTGCAAGAGTATCCCTACTCTTTCCACACGTCTCCGTTTTTGTCAGAAGGTTCTGAGAGCAGCAACTCTTACCTAATCCACGAGGAAAACGACAACATGATATCCCAGAACAGCAGCAAGCGAAAGGTGCTCAAATACATGTGGAAGTCGCCGAAAACGAACTGCTTGATCCCGGCTGCCGTCAAGTTTGTGAGCGACCAAAACAACCGCGACGGCCGCAGCCTGAAGCGTGAAATCGAATGCCACATTTACGCGCGTATGAAGTTAGCTCAGCTGCACGAAATGGAACAGAAGCTGCACGCGTTCCACCAAAGTGTCTTTAGCTACACGAAAATGGACATCTGGGCGAAACCCACGCAGCTAATTGACTCTTGGCCATGCAGCGAGCTGATTGCCTATCACGTCGACAAGGGCACTCCGGGCAACTCGGTGCTAATCACGCGACGGCTGAAAGGACCGGATTTCTTTGACCTGATCAGAGGCGAGCACAATCACTCGTACAAGAACCACAGCTTCATCAACGGTGATCAGTTCAAGTGCTGCTACTACATGCAGGAAATTGGAAGACCCAACTATTTGAAGCGAAAGCACGGACAGTACTTCAACTACAGCCCTTGCGATCCGCGACTGCGTGAGCATTTCAGCTACGCGAATCAGCCGAACACCTGCGAATTCTATCCCGAGAGCTACAACTACTTCAAGCTCCGATGGGCCGCGCTGGCGCTGAAGCGGCTCTCACAGTACCATTCGATCAATGTGCGCCACAACGACGTCAAGCCGGATAACGTGATGTGCGACTTCTTCCGCAACGAAAAAGGAAACTTTGTGCTAGACGTCAAACTCATCGACCTCGGTACTGCGAGTTTGGCGGAAACGAAAGACTTCACCGGCGGGACTTCTTGGTACGAGTCACCCGAGCAGAAGCTGCTTGAGTATTACGGGAAAAAAAAGCAGGATGCAGCAAGTTCCGAGCGAGTTAACATCAGCCTAACGTCGGACGCCTGGGGCGCTGGAATTGCTCTGACGGAAGTTCTGCTTGGAAAGCGCGTAGTCGATTCGTACAAGAATAGCAAATACAGCGGTCCCCTTGAGTATCTGGGCGCTGATTTGACGGTAAAGAGCGTTAAATCAAGTTCGTCGCTGAAAGACATGCTGCACAACAGTGCGGCGAGTCAGCTTCCCAGGCGAGACTCGCTGAGCGAGCACCCGTACTGGCGCGTGCGTCCGAATGACTGGGTGGCCAAAACGAAAGAAATAATGTTTTTGCCGCTGACGCAGACGTGGCAAAACTCGACGCTGCTCGCAGCGGCAGAGTGGCTCTTCGAAAACATGGTGCGCACGAAGCCGTCCAGCCGCTACAGCGCCGAAAGCTCAATGCACGTCATCGAGCAATTCGCCGAAGAAGAGTACCAAAAAATCAGATACTTCCTCACCTCTTTCAGAACTCCGCGGTACGAAAAGGATTTCCTGCTGCAACAGCAAAGCATGTTCTAGCGATACAACGAATCCGTTATGCCAGGACGCTGTAAAGCGCTCGGCTCACACGTACGGTTTCCACTTTTGACGAGAGCAGCAACCAATCGGGGCCCTGCGGCAACAACGAAGACTCAGAGACTACAACTTTGAGTCCCAGTCCGACGCAGCGCTCGATGAGCGCAAACGCCTCGTCAGGGCGCTCGAGCTCGCTCGTCATGGGCGTGGCTAAGACTTGCGCCTCTCGCATCAGACGTGGACACCGTCCGCCTTTCGAACAAACCAATAAATGCAACGCAGCGTTGCGGAAAAAACGGAATTCAGGAGCGCAGGAGGTGAGCCGCATCTGGCTGTCAGTCGCGACACACAAAAAGTGTCTTAACACCGAGAAACCGAGGTGCGCGAGCTTAGACTGCGCATTTCTGTAGCCGCACCCCGACAGCCAAACGATGGCAAAGGCATTGTCTTCAAGCGCGGCGAGAAAGGCTTCGAGCTCCGGCCGCGCCGGCCAGTCGGCCGCGAGAAAACTTTCTTCGAAAACCACAGCGCTAGCGCTGCGCGCCAGCCGCGCCGAGCTCAAAAACGACAGTGGCAAGCACCTGGGGTACGCGCTGCGCTCCATCGCATCGCTTTCAGAGGCTTGGCATTTCAGCACGTCGACCTGCGCTCCGTTTGAGCAGAAAGTTTCTGCAGTCATCAGTCGCGGACGCGTGCTGAAGTTGACGAAGTTCGGGAGGCGGTCGAGCGCCAGGCGCCGGTGCGCGTAAGCACACGAGAGCTTGGAACACGTGTCGTTCTCCAAGCAGTCGCCGAGGTTGAGATTGGTCATTTGGCGCAACGCGAGGCGGGAGTGAAGCTGCAGACAGGTGTCGCGGCCGCTCATCGAAGCGCAGTAGCGCAGATCAATGAAGGGACACAGCGGCAGACTCGCGCGCTCAGGCTCTTCGGGCAACGGAGCGCAGTAGGTTCTGTGCAGCAGTTCCTCGACCGACTCGGTCTCGCACAGCGCGTCGGCTTCGTGGCGAAGCTCATCTCGCAAAAAAGAAAGCCGCTGCGTGACCGCCAGTCGCACTTACCTGCTCCGCAGACTCGCGGTCGAGCAACGAGCCGACTGCGATTCCGCCAAACATTGGAACGGCGCGGGCTACATTCTACGAGCTATTAGAAAATGTTAAAATAAATAGAGGCTGCTCGCAAATGGCACGCCTCGCTTCAACTTCACAATGGTAGCCAGAAACTTTTCCTCCAGCCGCTTGTTCCCCATAAGGCGAGCGACCACGCACGCTTCGCGCAGCATCTCTTCAATCCGCTTCAGCGATCGCACAAAACAGCCCTCAAAAATGCGGTAGTCGGCGCAGATCTTGAAAAAAGAGACGCCAGACATCCAGTGCGCAACTGGTTGCATCAGAGCTTTGCCGTACGCGGAAAACTCGTCTTGGAAGTAGGGGTCCATGTTGAAAGACCTGCTTTTCGCGGCGAGCTGGTCGACCAGCGCCATGACTTCCTTGTACAGCTTGTGCAACTCGTGGTCGAGCGGCTTGTCGCTGTCTTTGACTTTCTCCTCGACAACGAAAATGGAGAAGACGGCAGCGATGCTGCTGGGTTCGAGCTGCTGCAGCTTCTCGAAATTGAACAGCAAGTCGCCGAGCACTATCGGGTTCATCGAAGACACGTCGCAGAAGTTCACGCCTTTTTTAGTTGGCACGTTGTTTGCGTCGATGTACCCCGTCGCGCGCAGCAGTTCAATGATGGCGTTGAGCGAGTCGATCTGTCGGTCTGAGCTTTTCTTTTTGATTTCGCTCTCGAGTTTCTGCAGCTGCAGCGAGGCGCGCAGCTTCGCGGCGTACGCGCTCAACAAGCGGTCTGCAAACGACAGACGTCGCAACGCGCTGGCGAGCACGCTGTCGCCCAGTTTGCAGAGTTGCGCGTAGCACTCGGTCAGCGGGCGCTCGACCTCGCCGTCCTCGGCGCGAGCTTCCAGCGGGTCCAAAGCCTCCAACGCATAGTTCTTTTGCGCGAGCAGGCGGCTGAGCGACGCGGCTGCTGTCGCTCTTTTCTGGTCAGCCGTGAGGTTCACTTTGTCGCGCAAAATGTACTTCGTGAACAGCAAAATGTCAGCCAAAGCAAACGTTTTCTCGCTCAAGCAAAGGCTGGCGGGCGACTCCGCAGCGAGCTGCAGATCCTGCAGCGGCGCCAGTCCAGGCAGCGCAGCGCAGTGCGTCAGCGGGCAGTCGCTGTCGCTCCGCAAGAAGACCAGTGCCTTGATGCGGTTCACCGGGCCCGTCTCGTCGCGCTCGAGCCGCAGCGACTCGATGATGCCGTAGCCGTAGTCGCAGTACTCGTGCGGCGAGGCCGTGCGCACCACGAAGCGCGCAACGCGGCCGCGCACGCACAGCTTCAGCAGCGCGCTCGCGTGCGGCGCGAGCACGGCGAACACGCGGGAAAGCATCTCGCAGTACTGCACGTAGTAAGAAAAGAGGTCGGTGAGCTCGAGTTCGAGCGCATCTTCGAGCTCGTCGTCCTCCGCCAGCGCCAGGACAGCCGCGTACTGCGCGCGCGCGGCGTCGGTCACGCGGCCGCGGTTCTCCGCGCTGTGCTGTGAGAGCGCGTCGAAGTCAAGCGCGCCGTCGCCGTCGGTCGCTGCCGCAACGTTCGCGAGAAACGGCACGGTGAGCCGCTCAACTTTGCGCTGCAGTGCGTCGCGCTGCTCGAGCAGCAGCGCGAGCTTGTTCTGGTTTTGGAACGCGTAAAAAGAGCGGCGAATGATGTAGCGCGGAGTGATGCCTTGAACGCGCAGCAAGTTGAGCACGGTGCTAAACATTAAGTGAAAGCGACTGTCGAGCGGGTCCGGCTGGCCGTCGAGCAAGTTGGCAATTTGCTCCGCTTCGTACGGGAAGTCGAGCAGCACGATGCTGTGGCCCTGCGGGTCGAGGCCGCGGCGGCCGGCGCGGCCGCTCATTTGGATGTACTCCGACGGCGCAATCATGCGCGTGGTCTCGCCGTCGTACTTGCGCAGGTTGGTGAACACGACGGAGCGCGCGGGCATGTTCAGACCCATGCTAAACGTCTCGGTGCTGAACAGCACGCGGATCATGCCCGCCTCGAACAGAATCTCAGTGACTTCTTTGAGCAGCGGAATGAGGCCGCCGTGGTGCATGCCGAAGCCGCGCACGAGCAGATCCGCCTGCTCAGCGAACTGCTGCACGCGGCGGTCTTCCGCGGAAAGCGTGGCGAGCGCGTTGTCGAAGACTTCCTTAATCTGCGCCTTCTCGTCTGCATCGGTCAAATCGAAGTCGCCGAAGAGCTGCGCGTTGGCCTGCACTTCTCGCCGCGAGAACGCGAAGACAATCACCGGCAGCAGCTTTTTCTTGATGCACTGCGCCACCACGCGCCCGAGCAGCGAGTGCTCGGCCGAGCCGACGCGCGGGCGCGCGCGCTTTGCGGCACCGTCGAGCGCGAGGTCCGCCGAATTGGCGACGGCAGCGAGCGCGCTCTCGATCGCGGGTCTCAGCACGACGCAGTCCTTGCCCTTGACCAGCTGAAAGTCGGAAGCGTGGTCGCTGAAGAGGTAGTGGCAGAGCGGCGTCGGGCGGAAAGAGGTGCTGACCACGTTGCAGGCGCGAGTCTTCGTCTCGCAAATCCAAGAGGCAAACTCGAGCGAGTTCGGGATCGTGGCGGAGAGGAAAATCATGTTGACGGAATTCGGCAGCAGCACAATCGCCTCCTCCCAAATCACGCCGCGGTCGCGGTCGCGCATGTAGTGCACTTCGTCGAAAATGACCCACTTGAGTTCGCGCATCATGGCGGAACCGCGAAACAGCATGGAGCGCAGAATTTCGGTAGTGACAATCAAGATTTGCGCAGCCGGGTTGAAGCAAACGTCGCCGGTGAGCAAGCCGACCTTGTCGGGGTACGCTTCGCTAATGTCGCGAAACTTTTGGTTCGACAGCGCCTTGATGGGGCTGGTGTAGACGACTTTTGCGTTGTCGTCGACTGCAGCTTGAATGGCGTAGAGCGCCACCGTCGACTTTCCGGCGGACGTGTGCGCGGAGACCAAGACGTTCTCGAGTTTGTCTACGCACTCGCACGCGATGCGCTGGAACTCGTCCAATTTGTAGGAAAACGTTATGCAAGCCGACTTAGAGCGCGGCGCCGGCGCCACGTAGTTTCGCGGCTGAACGCGGTAATGCTCACAGAAACTACATTTTTCGTCGCTCGCAGGGCTTGAAAAAGTTTTCACCTCGTACGAGGGCGTCATGTACGAAAAAGTAATTACAAAAAATTCAGCAAATCACTGTTTCGGTTGAGCAGCTGTTCCATCAACTTGCCCTCCCCACTCTCTTCGTGGTTCAGCGCCTCAGTGTCAGACTTTGTGTACAGTAGCGCGTCGACGATGGCTTTGAGAACGCTAGGGTTGTTCTGTAGCAGCGTCTCGTAGCGATCCGCAATCTTCGCGCGAAAAGTGATTTCGCGACACAGCGCATTGTAAATCGCGTCGTTGCGCTTTTCCACAGCCTCCAACTCCCGGCGGAGCAGCTCGCCCTCGCGCAAATGGCGCGAAAACACCTCGTGTGCGATGGCCGGCGTGCAAAGCGCGCTGTCCAGCTCAGAAGCCGAGAAGCGGTGCGTCGGCGGCAACAGGTCAACGGTCCTAGCACCGCGAGCCACAATCGTGCCTTCGGGCTGCGCAAACAGTGGCGCCACCGCGTTCTGTTCGACGCGGCTCGCGCCTACACTGTCCGCAGACACGAGTCGCGTGTCGATGACGGCCGGCGGCGCAGCGCCGTCAAACGGGTCTGACGCAGAGCGCATGAATGCGTGGTCCAAGATGTGCGCCGCCAAGTCACTCAGCAGCTTGTTGAACCGCTGCAAGTCGCCCTCCGACGCTTTCATCCGTTTGAGCTCGCAAATCACGGTGCGCGGCAAGAACCACACAACTACGTTCCGCAGATCAGCGGTCACCGCAGAGCTGCTCCCCGTTAGCAGGAAGTAGTGATCTTTGCCTTCGTCAAGCACCTTCAAAAGATCTAGGTCCTCTCCAGAGGGGCCATCTGCTACCGCCGGTAGCGCGCGTAGCGTTTCGAGATCCAGCACCGCGACGGGCAGCACGATCGACTTGAGCGCTGCAGCTACGGAGGCTCCCGTTTCGGCGTCATCCAGCGGCGCGAGCGGCGCCTCACAGTCGATAGACTCCAGCAGTTGAAACTGCAGGTGTGCGTTCCCGTAGGGCAGCACGAACGGCTGGGTGATTCGCAGCTCGGCATGGTGCAGTCGGCTGAGAAATTTCAGTCGCGCGTTGTCGATCGATGAGAAATGTTGCTTCGCAATGCGGAGAAGAGCCTCGTCGCCGCCTGCGCTCGCAAAACCAGGCAGGTCGCCGCCGTTTAGATCGAACAGCGGCTGCGGAGCATTTTTGGCCCGCAGCATGCGCCAAAGACAGAAGTCGTTGGCGTCGGTCGTATTAAAGCACAGCGGTGACTTCATGCTGACCATTGGAGCGCCGCTCTGTGACGCGCTCTTCTTCGCAGCAGCGTCGGGCAGCTCATCTGGCGCGTCGTCGCTATTAGAAAGAGTTGGACTCTGAGTCTCTTCAGCTTCGTTCAGCTGAATTGGTTTCTTCGCAATTTCCGAAAGTTCTTTGCGCTTCGCTTCCACTTGCATTTCGTAAGCTTTTGCAAGCTCAATGAGTTGCTGGACGGTGGACACGTTGAACTGGATCCAATTGCCCTCTGGAGCGACAGCGAAGACACCTTCGATCCTTGGTTGCTTAACGATCCACTCGACCTGGTTCGGAGAGACGTGCTCGGCTAAAAGGTACTGTTTGAAGTCTTGAATGCCGTCCACCCTGACGCAAACTTCGTCTCCGTTGACAAAACTTTCAAACGCCGCAAGCGGCGCGACAGTCAGAAAGTCGTTCCAGCAACGACTTCCCGAGTTTGCGCGAAAGTAAAGCTTCATATTGCTAACTTTGCAGCGAGCGAGATAGACTTCCGCTCACTTAGACTAGCAAAAAGAATGCAGAAAACTTCTTTTAAATAAATATTAGTAGCAAAAATTATTTCTTCGCTTACATTCGCTGATGAAACAACCTTGGGTAATTTGCGACTGAGAACCTATCTTCGTGATGCTAAGACGATTTCTGAGAAGCGTAACCATTGTAACTGCACCTGCACAACAGCCCGGGCTGCGCGCTGCGGCGCGACTCACGTGACGCTCTGCGCTGGTTTGCGGCAAATCCACTCTCTATAAATCGGTGTGTCCCAACGCGCATTGAGGCGATCGCAACGCCAGATGGCGGCGATTTCAGCTGAAAACGAACGCTTGCGTTCAGTGCTGCAAGCTCGCAAAAATACGGGCTCAGCATTCTTCTGTGAGGAGCCTCATGCCGGACCAGACGGCGCACGAAGTGCTGAGCGGTTGCGTTCAAAAGGCGCTATTCGAAATCCGGCGTCGCCCTGGATTACGCCGGCGCAGCAGAAGTGCGCTGTCTCTCGAAAGCAGTTGCTGCCTTGCGCCGCGCGCCACGACCGCATCAGAATCAGGTTGAACGCGTTCTATGCAGACCGCCGCAAAGCAGTGCAGGGATCACTGCTTACAGCCGCGCAGTGCTTGTTGGAAAAGTAAGCGGCTCAGCTGCGGTGCAGCGCAGGCCCGGCGATGTACGTCTCGGATAAATCTAGATTTGCGACGACCCAAATATCGTCTTTGAACACGAGCAGTTTCTGCGAGTCGTGCTTGTTTTGCGTTAGTTGCGTTACCGGGAACACCGTTTTTATGAACTCCTGCAACTTCAGCGCCTCAAGCGGCTCAAACGTGTGGCTGTAGAAGTACACTTGCCGTAGTGCGTCGCCGCTCGAATTTATCGCCGCGTCGAACACTTTTTGGTTTCGAGCCAGAGAAAACGTATCAGGCTCAATAGTGTCGAAGTTGCTGTACGGTTCTTTGTCGTAGTAGCTGCGCAGCAGTTCGTAAATCAGCGCGCCGAAGCGCGAGATTTCGCTGTCGTTTTCGTGATACGCCGAGTGTACCAGCGGCACCGAGCTGTTGAGCCGCGCGACGAACCGCTCGAGCCGCGCAATAAACTTGTACATCGCGTTAATCTCTTCAGTGAGTAGAATGACGTTCAGTTTGTGCTTGTGCGGCACGCACTCGTACTCCGTGCTCGACCCCAGCAGTGTGCGGTGAACGTGCTCCACTGAGCCGACGCCCAGCACGAGGTTCATCGCGCTGATGTAGTAATTGCCAAACAGGATTGAGTCCGGGTGACTCAGCGAACTGTAAAACGTGGCTTCGGTGTCCTCGTTATGCACAGTGCGCTTCGTGAGCCCGGGTTGCTCGTGGTTCGTCGCGGTGTAGGTGTATTGCTTGTTCAGCCCGGTACCGATCTGCACGTAGCCTGCGAGGTGCATCTCTTGAAGGCAGAACAGTCGAAGATGCTCCCAGTGGTTCGAAAACTTCGGATCGACATCTTCGAGGCTGACGGTGCGCGCTTCGAGCGACTCACACGTCTTGCGCAGTCCTGCCAGCAGCGTGGCCTCGTTTTTTGATTTGCTCGGCGCCGCTTCGCTGATTAACGAGCCGCTGTTGAAGAACACGTAGTCTTTCAGTCCAAAGATATGCTCTACCGAGTTCCGCGTCGAGTCGAACGGCTTGAACTTGATGCTGAGCGACTCAATCTTGCTGCAATGCTAGCTCGTGATTAGTGCGCACTTACCATGACTTTGCCGAAGCAGAAGCATAGCGCTAATGTCTTGCGACAGCGCGAAAAGTTCATTCGCTCGATCGCCTGCCACTTTCTATCTCAGCATAAAATCTGAAAAGTGTGCGCAAGTATTTAGAAAACTGCCTAGAGCCGCTGCGCTCTAAAGCTACCACTTTACGCGGGAAGACGCAGCACGTCTGAAGCTATAGCGGTCGCTGATCTGCGGTTTGTTAAGCGCTGCTTTATGCGCCGCCTGCAACCTGTGCAGAGGTGCTAAACGCGTCTCTTTACGCCGACTGCAACTTGTGCAAAAGTGCTAACAGCATCGGTTGCTTTCGCAGACGCAACGGTTCGCGCCTTATAAGGCTGTTACAGTCAACGTTGGTCGAACTGCATGCTGCAAATTTTGGCTTTGCGACTAACTAGTATAATTAGTCCGCAGCTGTTTTTTTCTGCCGCATCTTCGGTAGAGCGATATCCTGGGTATCTGCAGCTTCCTGTGCAACTTCTATAGTCTAAAGCTACGAACCGAGCTGATCACTGAATGTTACTTACGCATTGAATGTTGTATAGGATAGCACCATTGGCACAGCGTGGATCAGCGAGTCCATTCCTCCACATGGCGATCTGCAGCATATTTTTGTTGCACTCAATTGTGAAAGATCATTTCGCAGAGATGAAGGTCATGCTTGGCATGCCAGATAGAAATTGCGGGATGAAGCCGCCGCTCTCGATAGAAATATAGATCACAGGGAAAAATTGTACCAGCCATTGGTGTTGAAGTCCGCCGGATTGCTCGGAAAAAAATTTCAACGAAGTTTGCTGGATTGTCCGCAAAAAATTTTGACTGAAGCATGCCAGTCTTGCAGGAAATATTTTTTAGTGAAATCTGCCGGGCTGACTTGAATTTTTTTAATTATGATGTTTGCCTGTTTGACCGAAATTTGTTTTTCACCAAGTCTGCCGTCGCAAGAGCGAAAATTTTTTCAATGATGTACATTTATGACCGTTACCTAAAGAACATCATCCGAAAAGTTGCTTGCACATATTTATACATATATCCAACTCGCAACTTGTGAAAATTTTTGCGCACCCCAGCACAATTGAGCTGATCAGGCCGATACTTCTTTGCTGTAGTAGCATGCATCACCACACTTTCTTTAAACAATATACATGTTTTGCTGCAGCCGGACCCCGACAGTGTTGCATCTCGATAAACTTTTCCCCGATGCATTTTTGAAAAATTGTTTTTTAGTCTATTGATGAAGCATAGTAGTACTAAATGAGTCAGCAAAGCTGTTTTTCCAAGTGATATTCCCAAAATCGAGAGATTTTATCAGGATCCAGCGCTGAGAATCTGGATAAAACAGCGCGTTTCACGATTTTGATTCAAAAAGAGAACTGTATTTCCAACACAGAATCAGTAGCTAACGCCCTGCTTTCGGTCGGAAACTGACTTGTTCCGGTAGTTAATGACAAGTCGAGTTACTAAAAAAATGAATTAACAACTGAACGGTCAGACGGGAGTGTGAGGCTCGCGGCTTTTCGAGTTCGCACAACTGTCATTGCGAACTAAGGTGTACTCAACGCTCTCTAGGGGTTATAATATACTATGAACATTGAAGCTGCAAACAAATGCTCGCGGCAGGACAAAAACGCAATCTGCGCTGAGCTGTGTGCCTATGCACTTAGCTAAAGTGAAATGGCGTCAGTATCTCGCTTACTCCTTTAATTTGGTTTTAACAAACATGAAAAGACGCAGACGACATTTCAATATAATTCAGAATGTTCTTTGCGAATACGCGAAAATCGCCAGACCTTGCCGAAAGATGTTGCCGATTGAAGGAGAGAATTTACTCTACCTTTAGAAAGTGCTGATCAGCGAAGTGTGTGGACGCGTTTCTCCGTCTTGCTACAGAAAAGTCTTTCGAAGATTCGGTGCGAACGGCGTTGTAACTAGCGTTTGTGAAGGAACGCGCCGGGCAACAGCTGAGTAAACCTTTGGAAGCATCCGGGGGAAAATTGACACACACAGTGAAGTCATTCTAGCTCACGCTCTTTTCGGCACGTCCCGCAGTACGAGAAAACTGGGCTTATGCGAAATGAGCAGCATTCCGCGCTTAGCACACTAGTGCTTCGAAAAGACATGCTGACGCAGCCTGGTTTGGCTTGGATTTAAGCTGCTCAGTCAACACCGCCAGCAGCGATTTACGACATCTTCTGCCTCTGCGCATTCGCAACGGAGAACAGATGTGACGCAATCAAGCCTCGCACAGACGAGTGTCGCCTGTGCTTGCGGTTGGAAATTCTGAGTTCAGTTGTATTTTTGCCGGCGCTATATATCAATGGTTAATATCGAGTTGCAAACCGCATCGCAGTAAGAGTCGCGTTGTGCTCATGGATTTGACTTTTATAGTAGCGTTTGTCGTGTTCACTCACGCGCTCATTGCATCCGCGGCGCAGCCAACCATTTGCGTAGAACTTGAAGCTGTCTCGAAGGTTGCGCTACTTCCCGATCTTAGGTTAGCAGCGATTGTTCGCGAACACTGCCATGCTGAGATCGAGCTACGTAACAGAACGGAGCCTCTTTCCAGGTTCTGGCTTGCAGACCTGCACTGCTTATCACTTGCGGGAATGCAGTCTGCCGACGCAAGTTCAACTGCGTGCGCGATAGCGCGGCACCCGAAGTTCGTTCTTCTGAGCGAGGAGTGCCGTACCGGGCTGTGGAATTTGGCTGCTGAAAGTCTGATGTACAGCAGCTCGCCTCCTGCGTGCAACTCTTCTTTCTGCAACTTAATTCGTGGCCTCTCATTCTGCCACCGCTACAGCGAGACAGCAACGGAAGGCTGTGCCGTAGGACTCGCATGCGAGTCGACAGTCGCGAGCAGCGCGGAGCTGTCTCTGCCGTTGTTTGCGCAAAGTGTGCTGTACTACTCCGTCGAGGAGTTGCTTTACGCCGATCTTCTTCCCCGTGCCGACGTTGTGCTGTATCCGTTCTCGTTCGCAGTGGAGTTGATGACTCAAGGTGCCAGAACCTCTGTAGCAGACTTCGCGGCGCGGCTGAAGAACTCATTCGGCAGTGTCCATAAAGCGATTTTTGATGCGGTCAGGCCGCCCGCGCTGCACTACGTGGTGCCGGACGAGGTGTTGCTTGAGCTTCTATCTTCTAACTGTCCGTCAATCTATTATGACGCGCCGATCGCGCTTGTATTTGTGCGAAACAGCTGTACAGGTCTGCCAGAAGCGGCTGGCACGCGCGACTGCGAGGTGCGACTGAGCTTGTTGCAAGATCGCGCGAATTCTGTCGCAGCCTTTACTTTCAATCCTTTTTTGGCGGCGATTGGAACGATGGCGATTGGTTTGCGGTCGCAAGCAGCGGCGGTTGAGCCGCTGCACTGTTATGGCGAACCACTGGTTCGCAACACTACGCTGCATCTGGGCGATGTGTGGTCCAACCCTGAGGACATTCGGAAAACGATTACGAAGGCTGGAGCGGAATTTTTTGCGCTGAAGCCGCTATTGCTCTTTGTCTACGAAAACGCAAGCGAGCCGCTCGCTGTGAGCGAAAAGGCTAAATTCGTTTTCGAAGCCGTCAAGGCGGAGCTCGAAGCTTCTGTGCTGTTTGTGTACGTGCCGCTGCCGGAGCCGCGGTTGCCCTTCGCAATTGCCGCGCTCGCAGGCAACCCGGAAAACGCGAGCCTTCCGCAGTTCTTTATGTTTGACGGGCAGACACTAATTGAATACAAAGGCTCGCAGACCACAGAAAGTCTCAAAAGTTTTTTGCTGGCGTTCTACGGACTCGAAAGCATTTACTAATGGATGTCGTGATGCGACGTGTCACTTAAGGCTGCCATAGCGAGTGAAACGCAGGCAAGTGTCTCTTTGCACGCAACGCGCAGTAGTTCAGCGCTGTTCTCTTTGGTTTCGAGTTGCCGGCGCAGCTGCGCGCTCGATGTTAGCGCGTGCTTCGGCATAAAGGAGGCTGATAAGTTTTGCAGCACCTCGTGCAGTTTGGAGTATGCGATAGCATACACGTAACGTTGTTTCAGTTTCTGTTCGATACTTACTTTATCAATATAGCGCGCAATTTCTCGGTTCTGTTCTTGTTCGTCGAGTCTGCGATTTGCGGCGGTAAGTATTAGATCGAGGTAGCAGTCGGCAAAGAGCAGCAGCGCACTGAGCCTTGGAAGAAGTAGGTCCAGCTGGAAGCACGTGTGCTCGCGCACGCTGCGATAAAGCTCTGGATATTTGGCAAGCTGCTGGCAGTCGGTGTATTCAGCGTCTAGCGGATCTACGCGGTAGAAGACGTCGAGCCTGGAGCGACTTTCCGCGAGCAACTCGAGCCCCGTCAAAAAAGTTTCGCTGTTTTTGTCATACAAGCGCATGTATGAAGCCGTGAGTGCTTTGCGCAGCTGCGGCGCCTGCAGCTCCGCGACCAACAAGTCGCTGATTATCACCGGGTCGTGCTTTAGCCAAATGTCCTGTTCTACGTGGGCGTATTTGCACTGGACTTTTTCACAGGCGTTGTTTGCCGCGCTCAGCTTCGAAGCGTTGTCGCAAGTTTCTGGAGTGACTGAGTCGAAAATATGCCAACCTGCTCCGGTTTCTTTGCACTGGAACGGGAGGATCGTAGGGTCTGGAACAAATATTGTGCAGTTCATGAACAACTGCCACAAGCCCGCAACTTCGCGCTTCAAATCGGCGTTGTCAGAGTTCGATTCATACTCGAAGAGCGCTAGTTCTTGCAGACGGTTTGAAAAGTATGCGGCGAATGCCTCGCTTATCGCGGCGTGCCAGTTTGTGTCGTTGAAAGCGAAGTCGCGAACCATTTTGTAAAACATGACATTGCTGTTACAGTGGTTGAAGTTTCGAGCGTCTAGCTGCTCCGGCGTTTTGAAAAACAGCGCCGTCGGCAACAAGAACAAGAACCAGTGGCTAAAGTCTACGGAGCGGCACAAAAACTCGTAGAGCCCGAAGCAGTACAGATCCGAGGCAGGCACTGCTAACGACTGTATGGGCGGCTGGAAGTTCTGTAGCAGTCCTTCGACGCAGGCAGTGGTTTCTGCGCTGAGGCGCAAGCACAAATTCTTTTTGAACTCGCCTGCGTCAAAGTTCGAGCTGCTTCGAGAAATGTTCAAAGCATAGGACATTAGCAGCACGTGCGCTAAGCAGTGATACTCGGCGGGCGTGAAGCGTGAGACGCGCAATGGCCAAAGCACGAACAGCTTGCTGTCGAAGTGCTGTAGGGGAGACGCCGAGATGCAGCTCGCGGTGGGACGCCCGTCTGCGGCGATTTGGATTTCGATACAATCCATCACAATGCTGTGCAGTTGGAACGAGCCACGCTTGCAAACCAGAAATGTGTGAGGCAGCGTGCAGTTCAGCGCAATCAAAGCGCTTAAGTTGTCGCGCGCAGCAGTGAGTTCAATGCCTCGCATTACGCCGGTGTACGCAACGTTGTGTGCAGCGCGCAGCAAGTCAATAACACGCCGCTTGACGTGCGTCAAATACAATTTGTTGCTGCCGGACAGAATCGTTAGCAGTTTTGCGGACGTGCCGACGAAGGGCAGCATGGCCAGCACTGCTGCAGCGCGGTCTTTGCGCGCCACAAAGCAAAGGAACTGTTCGATGCTGCGGAAAGTGCGGTTAGGCGCGACGGCTTCCGTCGCAAGCTGCTGCGCGTTCGAAGCTTCAAGTTCACCAATAGCGTTTTCCAGTGCAGCAAACTCTTTTTCCTCGTCGCTTGAGAGTGCGCAAGCGTATGGCAACGCATTGCAGTCAGAAAGCAGCACTTTGTACAGTAGTTCGGCGCACATCCACTGGTTAAGCAAGACCTCGACTTGAAACACAAATCGCTGTGCTCGCTGTTGGTGTGTGTAGAAGTCGGGAAAGAGAGTCGAGGAAATTTCTGCATACACCGCTGCGTCGAACACTGAGAATCCCGCGATAATGTGGTACTTATCCACAATTGCCGCTTTGGTTGGCAGCTGCGCGCCTTTCGAGCAGCGTACTAAGCGGGTTATACACAAGCTCTCATTCGGTTCGTCAGCGCGCGCCGAGCCGCATCGAACAGTTGGCGAGTGAAACGGCATCCGCTGAGCAGCAGCGATCAGCGTTGAATTAGACTGTTTGCCCTCGGCGACGTCGTCGACTCGCAGCACGACTGTTTTTGCGGAGTGCAGCAGGCTGCAAGGCGCACTCGCGGTTACAGAAAGCTCCAGATGTTCGAAGTCTGCGGTGCTGCTGCGGTGTGTGTTGCGCATGAGCGAAGAAGAACGCGCATCAGCTGTCGCCCCAGCTCGGTCGATGCGTCGTGCCGCAATGTCGACCAATTTCCTGCTTCCGCTAAGCAACCCATTGCGTGCCGGAACTGCGTCGACGCAGCGCGCTTCAATCTGCACCAATTTAGCGTTGTTTAAGTAGTTGTAAATCACCTCGTTTGTTTTGGTGTCGTGCTGCTGCAGCAGACTCAATGGCAGCGGCGTGTACGGATGCAAAGCGTTGAACGCGATGTCAATGGCAGTCGCGACGTGCGCAGGGACGTCGCGCAACAGCACGTGCTTTGCAAGAAACTCGTGAAAGCTCTGAGAAACTAGCTGGTAGTTGTAGCCAGCGTGATCTGTGTCGTCGAAGAGCGCTATGTCCTTGGGACCCTTGTATGCGTCGTGCAACGCCGCAACTTCTTCCCAGGCAAACATCTCATCAGCCTTGCCGTGGAGCCAGAGAATCGGCAAAAGGCGTTGTTGGTCGCCGCTCTGCTTTGCACGGCGGGTTGATAAGCGGTCGAATGTCATTGTAACGATACGTGCGTTGTCGTATGCAGACTTGGGCGTGAACATCGAGCCGAGCGTGCCAAACATGCTGCGGGCTTTCTCTTTGATGGACACGAAGGAAGCTTGCAGTACGATCGCGCCCACGTGGTACTGGTTTGCAACGTCCTCGTCAGCAACTGTCTCCGACGCGCTGTGCTCACTAGCGTCGGATTTCGAAATGGGCGAAGTTTTGGTAGTGACGTCGTGAGACTTTCGCAACCCATTCTGCAGCACAGTCTGCGCCAACTTGAGCACTACCCCAGATCCGATGCTTGCGCCCCACAACACCACGTTGCTCAGCGGCCAGCGGAGATCGTGCACAATGAACTGCAGCGCGGCGACAAACACACGGTTGATCCGCGCGGGAGTGGTCTGCCATGCAAACGAGCCATATCCTGGATATTCGGGCGCGACGATGTGGCAGCGCGCGAGCTCGGCGAAGTTGACGAGTAGCTCTTGAATCGAGCCGAGCTCTGTGGCGTTGGTGTGAGCATAAAGCACGATGACAGAGCTGCCTTCGCTGCACGAATAACACCATACTGGTGCTTGAACGCGCCCCACTGTGATGCGGTAAATCCCGGGACTTTCGTCGCTGGCGAAGTTCCTAGTGCCTGGAAACATGAGGTTGTTAACCAAGCGCTCGAACATCGCTGTCTAACTGCGGGCTATTACATCACTGCTCCTTAGATTTTTTTAAAGCGTGTTGATGGACGCGACGGGTGCGTGTAAGAAAACTACGAGTCAAAAACGGTTTCGACAAAAGCTTCGTCGCCGAGCGTTTGCAGTTCGCTGGCCAAGTCGTAGTTGAGCACTTCGTTGAGGTTTTGGTACGAAGCGAGGCGGTATTTGCGGTCTTTGCTAAGCGCCTCGACGCGCAGCATGTTGGGCAGCTCCTCGATGGGGTTGAGCTCAAGCGAAGTGTGTGAGCGAAGCTTCTGAAACAGCGACGGCGCGTAGGCGCGGCTGTAGGCGAGCACCATGACTAGTTCGTTGCTGAGGAGCAAAAAACGGACTAGTTCCTCGTGTTTGTGCAGCAGAAACATGGTGGTCAGCAGGCACCGCCGCTCCTGCGGGTTGCACGGCGGCGTGTTCGGCGAAGAAGAGTTGGCTTCGCGAAGGCCTGCGGCGAGCTCCTCCGTGTCGCGCTGAAGTTCTTGCTCGAGACCCAGAGTGGAAACCAGAACGTCTAGCAAGGATTGAAACGCGGTTCGTGTACCGATCGCAAACGCCACAGCCAAAGCTGAGTCCCAGCTTTTGGCGTTTATGAAGCTGCTCAGAGCCATTTTGACGCGCCCGCCTTGCAACGCATTGATGCCGAAGCGTTGCCACATTTGTTGCACCTCCGCGGCCTTGCCAGTGGCGTTTGCGCGCAGTAGCAGTTCGTGCGCTACCTCGAAGTCGTTGTACTCGAGCGCGAGGCTGATTTTGTTTATCAGCAGCGCCTCTGGCAGCAGCTCGATTGAGAAGCGGTGATAGCCGCACTGTGCCAAAATGTCTCCGAACGCAGCGAAGTTGAGGTTCTTGATTGCGCGCACCGGTTGCAGGTCCTCGCGCACAAAGCAGCCCGCGTTAATTTTTGACAAACTACTCGATAGGGTCGGATTGAGCCATAAAACGTGCAGCTCCGCATTTGCGTCGACTAGCAACAAGCTCGAGTATGGCGACAGGAAGCCAAGAATCGAGCACTGCAGCGCGATGGAAGCCTCGGATTTCTGCAACTCGTATGAGAACTGCGAGAAGTGAAACGCTATACGGTCGGAGACGTCGACGGAGACCACACAATTGTTGATGAGCGCTGCTGAGCGCAGGAACGAGCTCGTGAAATTGCGCAGGACTGTGAAGTCGAGTTTGTCGTTTGCAGTCGCAGGCAGCGCGGCTTCGAGCAGCATGATGCGCTCCTGCGAAAAAAGCGCTAGACTCATCTTGCCGTCACACTCGGAATATTGCAGACTGACCACGTTCGGCGCGCTAATGCTGGCGACCAGGTCGAAAGTTCGTAGGTTGTGGAACTCGAGCACGTGGTTGTCCGAAATGACGATGTAGTTGCTCGCGGCGAACAAACTCGACACATTGATTTCGGAAGAGAAGGCGTTGAGCAGTTTTCCGTCAAAGTCGTAAACTTTTACAAGATCTGCGTCCAGGGAGCGCGTCACGGCGCAAACGTGCTCGCCGACGAGCGCGGCAAACGTTGCTTGTTCGTAAGCGCGCAGCTTGAGCGTCCGTGCTGAGCACAAGATCCACTGCTCCACTGAAACGCACAGCAGCCACTCGCCCGAAGCGGAGAACTGCAAGTGCACAGGGATGAAATTTAGGTTGCCAAGGGAGCGCGGCGTTAGCTTCGCGTCGAGCAGCAGCGCGTCGTCAGAGGCAGAGGTCGGCGGCTGGATAGCACCAAGATTGGTTGCGAAGACCTCGGTGCCTTTCGCAAACGCAAGTCGCTGGTTTTGAGTCAACGTGTGTACGGGCGTGAGCTGTCCTAAAGTGAAGAGCTCAAACCCGTTGTCTCCGCCGACGATAAGCAGTTCGGCGACTCTGCGCAGACACCAGAGGCGCCCGAGATTTAGCATTTTCACGTGCACCAGTTTGTAGTTCTCGCTCGAAAAGAAGCGCAACACGCCGTCTTCGCAAGCGGTGATGATCATGCGCATCGCTTTGTAGTACAGCACTGCGGATACGTTTTCGCCGTGCTCACCGAGCGTGCGTTCCACGGAACGCGTCTTGAAGTTTGACACGGCCACAGTGCGGTCGTCAGACGCAGAAAGCAGCATCAGTTGGTTTGACTCGACCATGAAGCAGAACTGGTTGACGCTTTCTGTGTGTACCCGCCAGCTGGTGCCGCCTTTGTACGACTGCGCGGCAAATTCTGACGCGTTAAACGCTTTGACGTCCTCGAACATGATCGAGTTCCGCGGCACTGCCTTGATGAGCGTCTGCAGAGTGGGGTCGACGCCCCAGTAGCGCAACGACCCATCGAGCGAACTGGACAAAAATTTGAACTCTTCGCCTTCCATCCAGTCGACGTGCATTACGAAGTTGCCGTGCCCTTCATATACTGCGAGTTTCACGCACTCAGTCTTGGTGGCCAGCACAAGACTAACAGTGCCATCGTCGGACGCTGTGAGCAAAAGAGGGTAAGTGGGATGCGCAGCGAGAGCGCGGACGTAGTCGTGGTGAGCGCGAAAGTCGTAAGCGACCTCGGCGAGGTGATAGTTGATGAAGTACAAGTGCCCGTCGTTGCCGGCCGCGACCACTAAATCGAGCGGCGCGGAGACAACTACGCTGCGCAAAATGTGGTTGCTGACGTGCAGCGTGGTTGCCGACGATTCAAAGCCGTTTGGCGCGCCGTGGTTCACGCGGTGCAGAATCACAGACCCGTCGCTGTGCGCCGTACAGAAGCCACCGTTCCCGAGAAAACTGCAAGCGCTTTTGACGCGCTGCGCGCAGTAAAGCTTTACCGAGCTGCAGATCATGCCTGAACTGAAGAAGTGCAGCAGATCTACACAATTACTGCGTAGGCGGTATTCAAAAAGATTTTCAATTCCAAGAAATTACGGACGATCTGCGATCGGGCAGTCCACCTTTTTGACGCTGACGATAAAGCCGGGAGTCACCCAAGCGCCACACGTGCACGTCAACCCGCTCCAGTTGTAGCGCCCCAGTTTGGCGCGGCAGTGGCTACACAGAATCTTGCCGCTCACTCCGCAATCGGCAGCAAGAGTGAGTCGCGCATTATCCAACGGCTCGCGCAGCAAGATGCTCTGGCAGGCTGGCGTGTTAGCTCCAGCAGCAGCAGAAACGAAAGCGCCGACGCTGGGCGCAGACGGAGCGTCGCGGTACTTCCGCTTGACGGTTGACGTGTGGCCGTCTGCCAAGCACGATGCGTTGAACAGGTTAGGCGAGCAGCCGCGGCAGCGGTAAGCAGAGGCTTCTATACTGCGCTCCATCGCGAAAAAGCGGTTCCGCAAAACGCGAGTGACTTTAGCGACTGAGCGCGGAAAACTGTCCAGCTCGTTGCGCTTTAAAGCGCAGCAGCAGCACTGGAAAAAAGAAAAAATCAGTTTTTATCGCTCGCTGCGTGTCCGATCGCTGCCAGCCGAGGTGTGTAATTGAGAAGTTACCTTTGCGCTGCGCAGCTGCGCTGCGAGTCTGCGGTGGAGTACGCGTTATCTGGGTTAGGCCTGCGTACCGCAGTTGCCTAGATGTTAACGGTGTGGGTTTCTGTGCTGCAGATGCGATACGCGATCTCTTGCGTCATTTCGGTCCAGCTGAGGGCTGAGCGCACGCCCCACTTGCGCAAAATGCGGAGGCAGTTCGGAGAGTGTGCAAAGAGGCTGCGCGGCGTTAGGTTGCGTACCACTTTGAACGACTGCAAATTCGGGTCGTAGAGTTCGAGCAGACTGCGCAGCACGCAGTTCTCTGGCGTAGTTAGGTCGGCGACGCGCTTCACCACGAACGGCTCGTGCTCTGCGCAGTCGTTGGCCCGCGCCTCGGTGAATTCTTGCGCGAACGCGACTTGGTCGGAGAGCACTTCGTTGCGCGCGTGCTTGCGTTCGCGGACACACGGAATGAATTTCAGCCGTGTGCAGCTGTACTGAAAGACCGAGATTTCGTCGTCGCTGCTGCCGCCGAGCACCTCGAGCAAGACGTACATCCACTGCACGAAGTAGATTTGCGAGTGGCGAAACTCGAAGACGGAGACTTTTTCGGTCCAGTACGGTAGCACGTAGTTGTACATGGCGGTCAGGAACGAGATGGAGCGCGTGAGCAGCTGCCGCCGTTGGTACTCGCGCAGCAAGGCCATTGGGATGACGACGCAGGGCCGCTCTGTTGCGGCCGAGACGAGTGCGGCAAAGCTGAGCAGCATTTCGTCGCTGCTGATGTTGGCAGTGGCGAAGTTCGCTCTGTGCAGTTGCGCGAATTTCATGAGTGTGTCGAGCGCGCTTTCGGCGTTGGCCGAGAGGCTTGCGACGAGACAGTCTTCGAGCGAGCGGCGCTTGCCTTTCTTAACCGCGGCGTCTTCGATGAACAGCTCGCAGAACAGCTGCTCGCGGAAGCTCAGCTCGAGCAGCGCTTCTTGGAACTCTTTGAGGTGCGGCGCAACGGCGGACTCTAGCGGGATGAGCTTGAGTACGTCGAGCGCGCTGTGCATGTGTGCCATGATGATTGCGCAGAGCCGCGCGCAGTGCTTGATCAGCAGTCGATTCCACTGGACCCAGGCCGTGCAACGGCCGTAGACGTCTGCCTCGTTGAGCCAGAGGCTGCGGCGGTCGTCTTTCATGAAGAAGTTGCCGTGCAGATTGAAGTGGATGCCGAGCCGCTCGGCGTCTTGCACTTTGAAGTAGCTGAAGAGCGCGCCGCAGCAGTCTGCGGCGGTGTCGAACGCGTCATTGAACTGCGAGAGCGAGTCGCTCATGTTGAGAAACGTTTGCTGGCGCTCTAGCGCAGCGGTGGCCGGTGCGCGTCTGCCGCGCGCGCAGCTTTCGCGCAGCCGCTCGAGGCACACGCTGGCTCCGATGAGCGGGAGCTGTTCGAGTTTGTTGACTTGTTCGTCGACAGCCGCGTCGTCGATGATGCTGAGCGCGACGATGTGCGTCGAGGACTTCACGCGCTTGCCGTCGATTTTTTTCTGCAGCCGGACAGCGTACTTGTCGGTGGCGCGCGGGACGGCGCCGTTCAGGAAGTGCTTGACGAACTGCGCCTTCGACTCGAAGGGTTTGACCCCGCGCAGCAGCGAGTTTTCGCGCTGCGCGTCCCATTCGGCGTCGGCGAGGCGCAGCACGTCCTCGTCGAGGCGCAGCGCGCCGTTTTGCGTCGCGAGCGCTGCGTACTGTTTGGTGGCTTCGCATCTGGTCGCACAGCAGTCGCCGTACAAGTCAAGGCTCTGCAGCGCGACGTGCGTGACGTGTTGGAGGAACAGCAGACAGTCCTCAAGTTCGTCGGCGAAGCGTGTAAGCAGCGCTGCTATTTTTTGCGGCGCGTACTCGTGCGCGCTGATTGGCGAGAGTTGCGCGAAGCGTCCGCAGCGCAGCGGCAGTCGGATGATTGTGCCGCTGAAGTACGCGTCCTCGCGGAAGCCGAAGAGTTTGTGGAAGACGGGCAGGTGGTGGCGGTACGCGGCGCCGGGCACTGCGAAGGCGACCTTGGCGCCGCCGCTCGGCGTGAGCACGAAGCTCGGGTCGAGAAACGCGTAAAACTCGCCGGAGACGACCTGCATCACGTCCGCGAAGTGGAAGTACGAGCGCGAGCCCATGCCGAACTTTCCGATGGAAGTCACGTCCTCGTTCTTGAACGAGCTGAACATGCGCTGTAGGCTCGTCCAGTCGGTTTCGCGGAAGAGTGCGTCGTTGTAGAAGACGAGGCTCGGCCCCGAAAAGCGATCGTAGGCCGCGTCTGCGGCGGCGTGCTTGCGGTAGTCGAGCAGGATGCAGAAGTCCGAGGCCTGCGCGTCTTCCGCGTTCTGCAGCGCCTCGCGGAAGACCTGCGTGCCTTCGGGGTACTTTTCCAGCACTTTCGCCAGCTGTTCGGCCGGCGTGGGCAGCTTCAGACAGAATTCGGCGGCGGCGTATTTTTCACACCCGGCTGACATTTCATGGAGTGCACCTGTGCATGTACGACGGCTACGCAACGCGCGCGAGGTCCACTTCGGAGACGTCTACGCAGCCGAAGGCCAGACAGTGCTTGGCCTTGAGGTCCTCGAGCTGGCGCTTGACTTTCGCGCGCTCCGCGTTCGTTTTCTTGGCTTCGCGCTGCGCGGCGGCGCGGTCAGCTTCGAGTTGCTCGCTCGCGCCGCGCACGGCCTCGCGCAGCTTCTTGACTTCGTAGTAGATGTCTTTGACGGCCGTCATTTTGCGGTGGTCTAGCTCGATGAGCGCGTTCACGCTCTTGATTTTTTCGCGCTGCTGCTCGGAGAACGTGGCGAACGCGGCGAGGCAGCTCTTGCGCACCTCCTCGCACTCGCCGTGCGAGCTTGCGAGCGGCGCGGCCACGTCTGAGCTGATGGCTGCCTTTTCTTGCGCGTGCGCGATCAGCTGCTTGAGTTTCGCGCGGAAATTCTGCAGCGCCTTCGCTTCGCTGCTGACGACCTGCAGTTCGTCTCGGATGTACTGCGCGTACGAGGACGCCGGCTCGACGCTTTGAAGCAGACTCTGCACGTTGTCGACGAAGGAGGACCTGAGCCGCGCGTGGCGCGACTTACTGGCTCGCTAACTGATCCATAGCTCGCATTCGGAAATATTTACAAACGCATGCGCGGCGCGAAAGTGCGAGCGACATGCAGACGAGCCGCGAGCCAGTCGCCGCGCCGCTCTGCACGCTGCACTTCACGGTCTACCGCCACTCTGCGTTCGTGCGCCACCTCGGGCTGTTGCTGCAGCGCAAAACGGAGCTGCACTTCTTCAGCGACCGCGGCATCGTGGTCGCTGAGCGGCGCCACCCCGAACTGCCCGCGCTCGGCTGCGTGCAGTTCGTGGTCGACGAGTTCATCGGCGCGCACGCGCTCGAGCCCGAGAGCGCCGTCGCTTTCGCGCTGCGGCTCGCGCGCGGCGCCTACCAGGCTGCGCACTACAGTTTTCTGCGCCGCAACTGCATCGACTTCGTTGAAGAGCTGCTGCGGCTGCTGGGCGTGCGCGCGCCGCTGCCGCTCTACTTCCGGCTTTGCCGGCTCGCCGCGAGCCGCCTTGCGCGCACTGCGGGCCGCGAGCCCGAGACCGAGCGCGCGTCAGAGCACGCGCTCGCGCAGCCGTCTGTTGCGGCGTACCGCGGCGCTGTGTAGCCGCTGGTTTAAAAATTCAAAACGACGATGGAGACATTTTCTGGCAAGCTGTTCCCGGCTTTCGAAGCCTTCAAGTCTGCGTAGACGGACGGGAGGAACCCTTTCACTCCCATGTTGCGGTACTTCGCAATCGTGCTCTGCATCGTTTCGGGCGACACGCAGTCCCACACGCCCGAGGACGCGAGCACTAGCGTCTCGAGCTCCGGCACCAGTTGGATGGAGACGACTTCCGGCGAGCTCTGCATCAGTCGCGCGCTGTCGCTGAGCGAGTAGTTCTTGAAGCGGTGGTCGCCGATGCCGCGCGTGTTCGTCATCTGGCCCAGCAGTGCGGCGGTCCCGCCGCGCTGCGCAGCGGCTTCGAGCCGCTCCTGCTCCTTCGGGTTTTGTCGGTTGTGCCGCGCGGTGAAGTGCGTGGTGCCGTCCGAGTAGCATGCCAGCAGCGCGCAGGTGCCGAGGTTCGCCACGTGCACTGAGCCGTCAATCACGAGCGCCGTCACCGCGCTGCAGCCAGACACCTGCGCGTTACGCAGCACCGTGTTCATGCGCAGCGGGTGCATCAGGTCGCCGACCAAGTGGTTGAAGCTGCCGAGCGCGGTCGTCAAACTGCACTTGAGCACGCGGCGCCCGCCGTTCTCGAGGTCCTTCATTTTGCCGCAGCAAGGCAGGCAGCGGTTGTACTCGATCCCGTCGATGTAGTCTTCGTCCAGTTTCACGAGCTCCGGCGACTGGATCCAGCGCTTCACGTCGCGCTCGCTGAGCGGAGAGTCGGGGCGCAGCGCGTCGTTCAGCGCGATGTGCGCGTCCACGAGCGCGGCCGAGTAGTTGCCGGACGCGAAACCCTCGGTCTCGCTGATGCAGCCGTTGATCGCGTTGCGCACAAATTTGCTGATCTTGTCGCCGTTGTAGCCGTCGTAGACGCCGACGATGTAGCCTTTGCTCTTGCTGAGGCCGACAAACGGCTCCAGCAAGATTTTGTCTTCCATCGCCGTCTCCCCGCCGCGCTCCCAGAGCACTTCGAAGCTGAACAAGTCCGTTCTGGAGCTGTAAGTGCCGCTGCGTTTGGTCATGTGCACAATAATAATTTAAGAATTCGACTTTTCCGTGTCGATTTACTCGATTTCGTGGCGCATGCGTCGGCGTGCGGCGTTCTGTTTTTCGGCGGTCGCGTCGACCGCGTCGAAGGTGAGCGTTGCGAGGAGCTGCGCACGGAACGCTTCGGACGTCAAGTGGGCGGGCACGCGGAACGCGGCGTGGCGTGCGTCTTTGACGTAGACGCATTGCGAAGAGTCCGCGAACGGCAGTGGCGCTGCACCTGCGACGCGCAGCGCTGGCGGGAGCAATGCGCGCACGAGGGACCGTGTGTTTGGTGCGGCGTGCGCAGCGCGAAATGCGATTGTTTCTCTCGCTGCTCAGCTCTGTCTGCGGCGCGAAACGCGTCGTCTCCGTTGTGTAAGTTGCGCAGCGCCGCTCGCAGGGACTATGCTGCGCGCAACAAGCAACTGGTGGACGACTTGCTCGCGCGCGAGGCCTACGGCGAGCGCCAGCGCTACGGCAGTGTGCTCGACGCGAGCCAGCATCGGCTGCACCGCACACCGCTCGTGTTCACGTACGACTTCTCGTACGCGCCGTACGCGAAGGCGCCCGTGTACGCGCCGAGCCTGTTGCGGCGCGGCGGGAGCGCTGGCGCCGCCAGCGGCGCCTTCGTGCGGAACTTCGAGCGCGCGGCGTTTGAAAAGCATGTTTTCGGACAAAAAAATTCGGGCGACGAAGGAGAGTTTCGCCGCTTCGTCGAAGAGGCAAACATTGCGTACCCGGAACTAGGCTTCGCACCAGTGCAAAAAACGGACTACTTCATTCCTGTTCACGTCTCGAAAAAACAGAACGCTGGCTGAGCGCATGGCTTCTGCGCTAACCACGCGGGTAGCGTACTTTTTCGAGCACCAAGAGCACGTCGTTCTTGCTTAGCAGATCGGGCGGCTTTCTGGGGCTCACGATTTCGTCGTTGCACTTGTAAGTGCCGGATTTATCGAGGACTAGAGCAAGATAGTGGGCTCTAGTTGCCTTATCCCCCGAGGAAAACTTATCTGTTTTGGGCTCCCGGTATCTTACAATGGCTCGCAACTGATAGTACTCCTTTTTGCCGGAAACGTCGTTTCTTAAGTACACGGTTCTGTAACTGTCGTCGAAACCTAAGAAAACTCTTTCAATAGGCATCTGCCACACCATTTGCAGCAGTAGCACGCGCGGCTGAATGGCCTTTTCGATGCTCTTCACGCACTCCACCTCTTTCTTGCAGTGTTTGCAATCGCGCTTGAAAACCGTTTGCTCGTTGAAAGCTGCGTCGACAAGGTCCTGCAAACGTACAATGTGGGAGTTCGATTCTTCTACCAGTTGCATGTCTTCCATAGCAACCGATAAAAAGCCGAATTCATTTCCATCCTGCCATCTGCCTTGTTCATCGAAGTCGGGCTCCGCCCTGACTGAGGCCGGCAACGGCGCTTCTCTGTGGTTTTTGCAGGCGTCGGTTTTACTTTTGTCCCAACACACAGTGTCGTAGTTTTTATCTTTACACGAAGTTTCGATCCACTTGCTCAGCGAAACTGAGTGTGGGTCGGACTTCGGCTCAGCAGAAGCAACGCATTTATTCTGACCGTTACAAGCTCCGTTCGTTTCCATTATCTCAGCAGAATGGATCGGGCGATGACTCGTGAAGGAATACGGGTTCACCTCATCTAGCTTGTTCTGCGACCAATTCGCCCAAGCCTGAATATCTGCAGGCAAAAATGTCTTTGTCCTTGCAGCGGGGTTCAAAAACAGCAAGTCTTCGTCATCAGGACAGAGCGGAAATTGCGGTTGCGAGTCGTTCAATTCCGGTTTCGGAACGATGCTAGGTTGGAGAGTCAGCGTGGCATCAGTTGGTTCACGCTCAGTTGAAAAGCCCTGCGGTACGGAGTTGGGTTCGTCTTTGTACATCATTTGCATCAAGTTCCTAGTTTCACGTGGATCGCATGTATTCAGATCTAAATTCTCTAGTTGCTGTGTGAGCGGTTCTGCTTCCAGCTGCGGATCATAGATAGGGTTCTTCACTGTTGTCACCTTCGGCCGTTGACCGCTAGGCACGAATGAATCTATCCCCCCTAGTACGTCGGTTGTGGCTTGCGACTCATCAAAAGAGCTGGGCTGTGCTGATGAGTCGCACACATCATGAGCAAGGCTGTCCTGATTTTCGAGTGGTGTTGCCAACGTGACGATTGAAGGGTGCAGTGCGGCCGGCAAGTGTTGGTAATGCTTGGCTCGGCGTTTGACTAAGCGCAAAGGAATTGGCTGCTTATCCGCTACAGTTTCGTGGTTGATGTAGATGAAATTAGAGTTAGAAGTTTGGCACACTCTGCGCTCCACAATTCCGCAGCCCGTGCACGTAAAAGCTTCCGAAGAGAGTCCTGTATAGGCTTCGACCCACCTGCTAGGGTACGCAGAGTATTGCTCGAGATGTTGCTTCCAAAGATCAGCGTAGATTTTGCAAAGTTTAGCTTTGGTGATCGAATTAGCGCCTCTAAACAACCCAGGCTGCACCAGATTACCAGTGTTATTTGAATTTTTCTGCAAAAAAGTTTTGAACATCGTATTCAAGAATTCTGCTGTATCGTTCTCTTTGGTCCAGTCCCAGTTTTTGAAAGTGTCCAACGTTGAAAGATATAATTTGAATTCATATAGCTCTTCCATAGGAACTGGCTGATCAGTAGAAAAGCGATTGTAATACAACCGACACAGCATTTTGTGCATGAGGGCGATATCGTTGGGGGCACAACCGTTAGTCAGACTCAATGTATGAGAGTCCGTAAAAATCCGAGGACTGAGTGCGAAAATTGCCTGCAAAGCTGCTATTATGTAGCAGTCATGCTTTGCATTGAGGAATCCTCGTATTGAGCTCATCAGGTGAAAATTTCGACTGAATTAAGTAGACTTTATTGCACTTAATTTTTAATTTTTTTCAAAATGCTCGTTGTATCAATCGGAACGGCAATTTTTGGATTGATCGCATTAGTCTTGTTTCTTGTGCTTGAACTGCTTCTCAACAAACAAAGTTGCAATAAATCTAGAAGGCTAAATCGGCAGATCATTTTGCTTTGCGGCGTTGGCTATCCTTTCTGTGCGTGGCTCTTGTAAGTAAAATTCGCAATTGCTTAGATGGATTCTCGCTTACGCTGCGCAATACCGCCCCATCCTCGAGCCCACGCCCGGCCACGCTTGAGCGGGGTTTCTTTGAGTTGAGCAAGTCACGGTTCCGTCCGCTTGGCAGTAAGTCAAGCCGAAGTTGCTATGGTAAAATGTCAATTTGCAACTGACTAGCATGCAAATGTCAAACTCAAAGCAGCGTTCCTGCTGATCACAGGCACAGTTCTGCGCTTTTAAATACTTGACGTATGCGTCGAAGCGCGACGTCGTCAAATCAGCAGCAAACAAGGAGCTGGTTTCACTTTTTCCCAACTGGTCGTTGCACACCCAAGCAGCGAGATAGTCTGCGAGACTTGTAAACAATGACTGAAGTGAGTAGCTGAGCAAAACAGGGTTGAGTGATCTGAGTTCATCAGCTGTCAGGTGCTGAGAACAATGTGTTTGTGCGAGATATAGCGCAATGCTCGATTGCTCGTTTAGCCATGATAAGTTGCATATCGATCGGATGTTTTGCGCGTCGCTCTCTAACAGAGAGTTGGGCATCGAAAGATTGAAAACGTAAATCAGCAGAGCGGGGCAAAATAGTAATAAGAAAATTGCGTCTCGTTGTTTCTGCTCGCAAATGTACGAGAAAATGAGAGGCGATTCGAAGTTGAAAGTTTTGCTATTTGTGAAAAGAGTAAGTAACTTGTTCGCGTTGATGTGCTGTCTATGATCATGCGGGTTCGACAGAAGAAGTGACAGTGCTCGGTAACGCTGCACAGTGCTGATCAAATCTAGTGAAAGCGGATCAAATTCACTGCAGCCATTTTGGAGAAATTTTACGAAAGTGGCATAATATGGTGAAAACAAAGTTTTCCGAATCGTTTCGCTACTACGCTGCGTGCTGCTCCATGGTATGCACTCGTACTGGTTAGGAGATCTGTAAACGATACTGACGCCAAATTGAGCGCAAAGCAGAGTGTTGCTCAGCAACACTGGAATGGCGGAGTTCAAAACCAGAGTTGCATGGAAATGCACTGCTTCTAGCATTGAAGCTGAGCTGCTTGCATTTTTGGTTATGAACTCGTCTAAGCTCACTGCGCTCGAGTGTATACAGTCGCTTAGTAAATTTTCGCCAAGACGGTGCATCATGGTTGACTCACCGTAGTGTAGTCCGGCAAAGTGGTTTTTATAAAGCTGAGCCGCATTTCGGACAGCTGTGATCGCATCAGCTAGGATTGAGAAAATGAAGTAAGCCGTGTTGTCGCTAATGCTGCCGTTAATGCTAAAAATAACTAGTTTCGCATCCTTGTGTAGAAAGTAAAGGTTGTTGACGGCACGGAGATCTGAAGTTAGCAACTCGTCTCCGCTGAGAAGCTGCGAAAAAAGAATGCAATTGCTAGATTTGAAAGTCTGGTTCACGACGCCTTTGTCATCGAAAACTCCATTCGTTGTCAGATGACTAAAAAATTCAACAAAATAGTTTCGCAGTGATGAAAGTGGATCATGCAGCGAGAAGTCTTCGTAAAAAAAACCGTCTTCTGCTGTTATAATTTCATAATCCATCATTTGACGACCAGTGCAGCAGCACTACGGTGCAGGGTTCGCTGGGAGTAGATTACAAATCGAGTTAATTCTTAATTTGATCGAAATTAATTTTATTTTATTCTGGTGTTCAAACATGGCGTGGGTTCAAACGAGTCGTTGGCTTGATAGTGGCATCTTGGGATTGCTTCTCATTCTGGTGTCTAGGTAAGTTCAGGCGATTAGCAATGCAGTATATGCCTTCACTTGTTCTCTTACACGATGAAGCTGCTGAGCACTGCACCGATGAACAAATATCCTTTGTACAAAACGCTCACCATGTTCATTGGAGGAAGATCTTTTGATTACAACATAAGCCACATCTTATTGTTCTCAATTGTGATATGTCTGCTGTCGCTGAGACCGGACTTCGAGTTGCGCAAGTTAAGTGACTCGTGCTGCAAAAGAAGTTGCGAAAACTCTGATCGCGCTTCGTGTGTGAAGAAGTAATGTGCATTAAGCTCCACTAATTGACTCTACATGTTATAGCCTGTTTAGCACGCGCAGCGCGGAAATTGTCATAAATAATGCGCTTCCAGGGCGCACTGAAGTTTTTCCGTGTCCATTTTCAATGAAGAAAAGCGTGCAACTTAAGAACGAAGAAGAGGCTCTTGCTGAAACTGAGCAAGGCACCGAGGAGCAGGAAGTCTTTGTCGAAATTGATAAGCTTCAGGACCTAGGCATCAACGCTGCAGACGTCGCCAAGCTTAAACAAAGTGGCTACATGACAACACTCAGCGTGATTCAAAGCACTCGCAAAGAACTATCTAGCATTAAAGGGTTTACTGAAGCGAAGGTTGAGAAAATCATTGAATGCGCCCAGAAGATCGAGCAGGCAGACACGTTTACATCTGGGAAATCGCTGCTTGAGAAAAGGGCAAGCCTGGTCCACATTACAACGGGTTCGAGCGATCTAGATACACTGCTTAAAGGTGGCGTTGAAGCTGGATCCATGACTGAAATCTTTGGCGAAAATCGTACCGGAAAGACGCAGTTTTGTCACACGTTGTGTGTTACCGCTCAGCTTCCGCGAGAGCTGTGCGGAGGCAATGGGAAGGTTTGTTACATAGACACAGAGGGAACGTTTCGCCCGCAGAAAATAGCATCGATCAGCGAGCGATTTAGCCTTGATGTTGACACTGTATTAGACAATATCATGTACGCTAGGGCCTTTACACACGAGCATCTTATACAACTAATTTGCTTGGCTTCTACTAAAATGGTCGAAGAACCCTTCAGTTTGTTAATCATAGACAGCATAATGTCACTCTTCCGCGTTGACTTTTTAGGACGAGGCGAACTGTCAGAGCGGCAGCAGTTGTTGGGACGCACATTGAACCGTTTGCAAAAGTTGGCAGACCAATTCAACATTGCAATTGTGTATACAAACCATGTGATGTCTGACCCATCCGGAGCTATGACAATGGCTGTTAATCCCGTGAAACCAGTGGGAGGTCACGTCCTTGGACACGCTAGCACTCACAGACTTATGTTTCGAGTTGGAAAAGGAGAGCAGCGTGTATGCAAAGTGTACGACAGCCCAATTCTGTCTCCAGGAGATGCAACATTCCAGCTTTCAAATCAAGGAATTATCGATCCGGCAGATTGATCATGACAAACCCTATCTCATATTATTTAAGGACAAAGTAATTAAGACAAAAAGTCACAGTAGAATTTGAGCATACTTGGTGCAGCGCTTCACAAGTCATGGCAGCGTGCGTCTGCAAGGCTGAACGCCTACGTAGCTATCTGGAAAAGGCTTCTTCAGGCAAAAACTCCTCTATATCTTTTCTCCAGAACGCAAGCTTACTTGAAATTCAGAAGCTCTTTGCTTTGCTCGATCTTTTTTTGAGCCGTACCAGATCTAAAAATCATGATTCTGTTTATTCCGCGTTGCTTGCCACGTACTCTAATTCTAATATGACTGGGAGCCACTGTGATGTGCAGTTCGCAAATGCTGCTTTGCATCAGTTTGAGATTGGGAAAGCTATCTCTTCTTTAGAAGAGTTGGACCGTAATCTGAAGCTTCGGCTAGGTAATCTTACTATGCTTTTATCTTATCTGCGGTATTTTAATGAAGGTTGTTTGCGGACGATAGGAAAACGGTACGATTGTGACTTGACAGCTTTCAAAGCGCTCGCAATTTATTCGAATCTTGTTCAATATAGCCAAACGAAATCTTTGTTTCAACGCTTGCACCAATTGCAACGTAATCTCGAGATTCATGCAGCTTTCATCCTAACCAGTATAAGGCACCTTGCTGAAGTTTTGGCCGCGCTGAAGCATCATCGATACAAGATTCTAAGTGCTCATATCGCACAAGTTTATCATAATGCTATTTCGCGAAAAACTGCTATCAAATCAGCTATTGAATGCACATCAAGCTGCTCTGCATATCGTAACATTTATTTACGTCTGCTGAATCCGTCAGCAGGAAGTACTGATTACGAACTAAACCGTGAATCTGTACCACAGAACTTGCTTAACAAGGTACTCGACTTGTCGAAAAACGAAACAATGCATGATCTTCAGGAGTATGCTTATCACTTGATTCGTGGAACAGAAAAGCTTCCGTCACATCTTGGATATTTAGACGATATATGCAATGAAGTTAGCTTAAAGGCAGATACGAACAGACGCCCTCCAGCTAAACTTGAAGCGGTGCTTCTGTTCTTTAAACAGGCATTTGCGCAACAAAAAAAGGCAACTGACGAAGATAATCTCTGTTTCAGATCCGCGAGATCAGAAGAAGACTTGCAGTTAAAGCTTTCTGTAGCTTGTATCAGCAGCCTTGTTTCTTATTTTGGTAATAATGATGCGATTAAGGAGACTGGACGTAGTGTGGAGCTTCAGAACACTTTCACTATTAAGGTGGCGGATGTGTGGGATAGCAAGGCGTTTGACACCGTGTGGGAATCAATCAAATCAAGGTTTCTACTTCACCATAATGACTCGAGGATTGAAAATTGCGCTAGGTACTTGACTAAAAGCGACACAAGCATATCATGGCTTCTCACCGATACTTCTGAAATCGAAAAGCTAAAGAGCTTATCCAAACATGATTCAACTCTGATGCAGCAGTTGACTCTGGCTCATAAAGTTATCATGCCTTTGCTTAAGGCTGAGACTCGCTTGCATCTGCTGGCCCGCTCTCTCTCGCTTGACAAAAAAAATTGTGTACCAGTAACCATGGAATTCGCGCTAGAGAAGCTGATGACTTTATGTGATCAGCGCGCGAAATGCATGAAGAGACTGCAGGCGAATCAGCGGCAGCTTCGAATGCGATTGCAAAAGCTTGAACAATCAAATGAGCGACTTAGAGCAAAATTTTTGCACGTCTCTCAGCTGATGGCTAAAGTTTCTTTATTGAGGGTTGCAAAGGCTAGCGATTGCGAATTGTCTAACTTGGGCTACGTGTTTGCGCGCGGCGCTAAGATTTACTTCCTTCCACCTGACGAAAGTTTCGTTCGAAATGTCGCGCAATTGCATACGCTGCTGCAGAAACTCAATTCTTGTCTAGCGAAGAAGGAGGTTGGAGAAGCGGGCAGCGGCACAGAAGTGGATGCGGTGAGCGCGCTGGCCGAGAAATTAAACAAAGCGAGTGTTTTAGCGCAGCGCGTGTTACAGCGCACTGCCTAGGACTACGTGGAAGTCGTGTCGCTCACCGAGTAAGCTTTAAGCTCCTCGGGAGTCAAATATTTGAGTACGTTTGCTTTCTTTGCTGCGTCGTGCGTGATAATGAGCACGTCTATGAAATCCGGGGAGCAATCGATGACTTTGCTCGCGGCGTTCAGTCCAATTTTGACGCACTCGGCAACCGGCTGGTTTTTCTTATAGTTTTCCACCAAGTATTTTTGAATGGTTTCTTCGTTGGCGCCGAGTGCGGCTGCGTCCCAACCGGAGTAGATGCCGTGCGTTTCGCACTTGTAAACGTGCGGAATACCTTGGAAGTCGAAGCCCGCGATGATGGCAATGATGCCGAAAGGACGGACGCGGCCTTTGATGGTGTAGCGCTGAAGCGTTGACGCGACGCGTTCAGCGACGAATTTTGCATCGGCCTCGACATCACTGGTGGCGAGGTGGTATGCTGCGTCGTCTCGCACCAAGTTAACAAGTGCGACGCCGTCGGCCGAGAGCCCGGCAAAAACTGCGACCACGGACTTGTTTACCTCCTTAATCTTCTTATTAGTGGCAGCATTCTGCAGTTGGTTCTTCAGTCGCTTTTCGGAGACGATGACGATGCAGCCTTCGCCGGTGAGCGCGACTACAGAACTGCCTTTGCGCGCAGCCTCGGAGGCGTTGCGCACCTGCCGGAGGTGCCCATCCGGTGAAAAAATGGTGGTTGCGTTGTCGTAGCCGGTCATTCGGTTCGGGTAGTTCGGCGCGATTAACGCTAAATTATCGTAATTAAATTTAGCTCCGGTTTGTGGTCAGCTGCGGGAGCCACGCTGCGCTTCCGAAGAAGCGGGTCGAGCAGGCTCGTCGCAGTTTCCTCAAAAATAAATTGCGCCGTTTGCATTGTTCGCGCGGTGACGGCGCAACGTAATATTACATTCGGAAATTGTCGCGGACCGCGAAACGTGCATCGCGAATTCAACTAGCCAGATGATGAACTCGGTGCAGTTGCCTTCGCAGATGCAGTTGATGCGGAACCGCTACGAACTGCGCGGGTTGCTGGGCGTCGGCAGTTACGGTCGCGTTTGGGCCGCGTACGACCGCGTTCTGAAAAAGTTGGTCGCGGTGAAGCGAATCAACAAGTTGTTTAGCGACTTGACTGACTGCAAACGAATTTTGCGGGAAATCTGCATCTTGAACCGGCTGCCGAACCACAACAACATTGTGAAGCTGCTGGACTGTTTCATTGACGAAGAACAGACGATTGAAAACTTCGACACGTTGTACTTGGTGATGGACATTTCGGACTCGGACCTGCGGAAAATCTTGAAGCAGAACGTGTACTTGACGGAGATGCACGTGCTAACACTCATGTACCACTTGCTTTGCGGAATCTTGTACCTGCACTCTGCCGGCATCTACCACCGCGACTTAAAGCCGGCGAACTGCCTGGTGAATCAGAACTGCACGGTCAAAATCTGCGACTTGGGTCTGGCGCGCACCGTGGCGGACCGGAAGGCGAAAGAAGAAACGGACTTGCCGCTGAAAGAAAACAGGCAGCGCGCGTTGAAGAACCAACTGACCTCCCACGTGGTCACTCGTTGGTACCGCGCGCCGGAGCTGATTTTGCTGCAGCCTAACTACGACGAAAAAATTGACGTGTGGAGCATCGGTTGCATTTTCGGCGAGTTGTTAGGCATGATTCAGCAGAACTGCAGCAACTACCATTTGCGCGTGCCGCTGTTTCCCGGCAAGCGGTGTTTTCCGCTGAGCCCGATGGCGCGCGAAAACGACACTCGCGGGCTGAACGCGCGGCCGAAAAAAGACCAGCTCTCTTACATTTTCGACTTGCTGGGCACGCCGAGTGCCGAGGACATTAGAATGTTGGAGCGCGAAGACGCGCGCGCGTATGTGCGACTGTTCCACCCGCGGACCACCGTGAATTTGCAGGAAAAGTACCCTGCTGCGAGCTCGGCGACGGTCGACTTGCTGAGCAAGATGCTGGTGTTCAACCCGACCAAGCGAATCAGCGTGATTGACGCGTTGCTGCACCCGGCGCTGGACAGCGTGCGCGACGAGCACGACTTTTTGGTAGCGCGCGAGAAAATGGTGCTGCCGTTTGACGAGACGAAGCGACTGAGCGAGCAGGAGCTGCGCATGTCGCTCGCGGCGGAGGCGCGGAAATTTAGCGGCGAAGACTTGCGCTGCAGCAACTCGCCGTTCGCGAAGAGCAGCTTTTCGAACGCGCTGAGCACGACGGAGTGCGAGTTCGACACGGACTTGGCCTCGATAGACGAGTTGTCTTCGAAAGAGTACAAGCAGCAGCCGTACCACGGGCGCTCGAAGCCGGTGTTGCGCGAGGTGGTGTGTCACCGCTGCCGCGGGCGCGGCGAGCGGTGCGGCGGGCACGCGCCGGTGGCGCAGCCGGAGAGCGCGCTGCTGCAGCGTTGCGCGCCGGGCAGCGCTTACCAGAGTCGCGTGTGAAGCGCGCGTTAGTAGACGTAGAGCGCGGGGTTGATGTTGTTGGGCATCGGTTCGATGGTGACGCCGAGCTCCTTTTCGACTTTGAACAGGTTGAAGCGGTCCGCGTAGGTGACGAGGTTGATCGCCAAGCCCTTGTTGCCGAAGCGGCCGCTGCGGCCGATGCGGTGCAGGTACGTGGCGGTGTTGGAGGGGAAGTCGAAGTTGATGACGACGTTGACTTCTTGCACGTCGATGCCGCGCGCGAACAGGTCGGAGCAGACGAGCACGCGGTAGGTGCCTTGCAGAAAGTCGTGGAAGATTTGGTTGCGTTCGCTTTGCGCGAGGCGCGAGTGGATGTAGAAGCAGCTGTGCCCGAAGGAGGTGACGAGCTTCGCGAGCGTCTCGAGCCGGTCAATGTAGTTGCAGAAAATGATGCACTGGTTGAAGTTGAGCGTGTGGAGCAGCGTGCGCAGACACTGCAGTTTTTGTTCGTCTTGCAGGAAGGCGTAGTACTGCTTGACGCCCTCGAGCGTGAGGTTTTGCATAAGGTTCACGAAGCACGGGTTGAACACATGCGCGTCGACGAAGGTTTTGACGGCTTGCGGGAACGTCGCGCTGGTCAGCACGATCTGGCACTTGCGTTTGCTGGGTGTGTAGCTCTTCAGGATCTGCGTGACGGTTTCGGCCATGTGGTAGCCGAGCAGGCGGTCGGCTTCGTCGAGCACGATCATTTTGCAGCGCTGCAGCTTCAGGAAGTCGCGGTTGCAGAGGTCGAGAATGCGGCCGGGCGTGCCGACGACGACCTGCACTTGGAAGTAGAGGCGCAGCGCGTCCTGGCGGATGTTGGTGCCGCCGGTCGCGACGAGCACGCGTAAGTCCATGTACTTGCCCATTTGTTTGGCGATGTAGGAGACCTGCATGCTCAGCTCGCGCGAGGGCGTGAGGATGAGCGCCTGCACGTGGCGCGCGGAGGTCTGGATTTGCTCGAGCATCGGGATCAGGAAGGCTGCGGTTTTGCCGGTGCCGTTTTTCGAGCGGATCAGGATGCTGTAGCCCGCGAGGAAGAGCGGGATCACCATTTCCTGCACGGGGCTCGGCGCGCGGTAGTGCAGGTGTTCGAGTCCCTTCATGAGCGGTTCTTTCAGGTAGTAGTCTTCGAAACTGGAGGTCGAGGTGAGCGTGACATCGGCGGTGCGTTCGTGTAGCGGGACGCGCTCGATGACCGGCCGGTTGTTGCTGACGGAGATGGTCGTGCCGCTGGTGCCGGCGCTGAGCCGCAGCACGTCTTCGATTTCGCGCGCCTTGGCGTCGTCCGCGGCGGCGTCGGCTTCCGGCGCGTCGGTGCGCTTGCTGGGTTCCGCGCGCGGGCCGGCTTCGCGCGGCTGCGGTGCGGCGACGGAGGGCTTCGCACAGCTCTCTGGCGGCTCGGCGGCGGTCTCGCCGCTTGGCTTGCGCGCCGCCTCGTCTGTCGACGCGTTTGCGAGCGTGTCGAGCAGCGTGTCAGCCGGCTCGGCGGCGGGCTCGGCCGGCGGCTCAAGGACCGCCGACTCGGCAGCTGGCGCGGCAACTGCCTCTGCGGCTGGCGCGGTGACTGTCTCGGCGCCGGAGTCGGCGGTTGAGTCGGTGGTCGGCGCGGCGGCGGAGTTGGTGGCGGCGGGTTCGGCCTCGCCGCAGGCCGTGGAGCAACTCGTCCTGCAAAAAGCTTCTTTGGCGCAATCTTCGTCGCTCGACGGCTCGCGCTGGGGAATAACGTCGAAGTCGAGCGGTTTGCTCACCTCGAACTCGGGCACTAACATGGTGTGGAATTTGGTAGATTTAAATAGTATTTAGAATTCTAGAAAACTGCGCAGCGAGTTGCGCGGCGCGGCGGCCGCCGGGGCGCGCGGCGCGGGCCGGCGGCAGGCGCGCCGCATTTAATGTTTCGACTTTTTTAATTTGATTATCGTAAACATGAGCCACTCGTTCGATCGCGTCGCGCGCCACGACGTCGCACAGAACGCCGCGGTGGAGGTATACTGCTGCGCGCGTTCGGGGCTGACGGTCTGCTTTTTGCGCAGCGAGAACCCGGTGGTGCGGCTGAGCTGCTTGGTCCCGACGCTGGGGCAGGACGACGGCGGCGAGCCGCACTGTCTGGAGCACATGGTGTTCCGCGGCTCGCGGCGGCACCCGGCGGTCGGCTCGCTCGACGCGCTGGCGAACATGTGCATGAGTTCCGGCACAAACGCGTACACGGCGGGCGACCGCACCGTGTACACGCTCTCGTGCGGCAGCGCGGAGGGGTTGCAGCAGGTGCTGCCGGTGTACCTGGACCACGTGCTGTACTGCGCGCTGAGCGCGGCGAGTTTCCGCTCAGAAGTGTTCCATGTGGACGAGCGCGGCGTGCCCGGCGGCGTGGTGTACAGCGAGATGGAGAGCGCGATGTCGCGCGCGCTGGACAGCGCGTACTACCGGCTGCTCAAGTTGTTCTACGGGCCGGCGAACCCGCTGAGCCACAATACCGGCGGCGCGCCGGCGGAGATCGAGCGGCTGTCGCTGGAGCGCGTGCGGCAGATGCACGCGCGGCACTACCACCCCGACAAGCTGCTGCTCGTGCTGATCGGCAACGTGGAGCCCGCGCCGCTGCTCGAGGCGCTCGGCGCGTACATCGCGCAGCACGTGCCGGCGCGCGCGGTAGACCGCGCCTCGCCCTACGCGCAGTGCTTCGAGGTGCCGCGGCATGTCAGCGCGGGCGTCGAGCGGCTCGAGTACCCGAGCAGCGACGCGAACGACCTCGCCTACCTGTGCCTCGCGTTCGACGGCGGCCGCGCGGGCGACGTCGAGCAGCTGCTCGCGCTGCAGTGCGTGATCGACTACTTGTTCAAGGGCGCGTCGAGCCCCGTGCAGCGCGAGCTCGTGAACGTTGCGGGCAGCCCGCTGGTGCAGGTGGAGAGCGAAGTCATCGCGTACGCGCGCATGATGCTGCTGCTCTGCTTCATTTGCGTGGGCGAGTTCGAGCCCGCGCGGTTCACGGCGCTGGTCGAAGCGCTGGTGAGCGGCGCGGCGCCGTTCGACGCTGAGCGGATGGACGACATCGTGCGGCAGTCGCTGAACCTGCGCTACGAGCAGATCGCCGAGAACCCGCAAAAGTGCTTCTCGGAGCGCATCTTCACCTGGTGGCTCTACGGCGACGAGCGCGCGCTCGGCGGCGGCGAGCTGCCGCGCTTTCTGGAGCAGGAGGCGCTGCTCGAGTCGCTGCGCGCGAAGCCGCCGCGCTACTGGCTCGACGTGGCGAAAGTCTTTCTGCAGCCACACTGTCGCGCCGTGCGCTGCGTGCCGAGCACGGAACTCAGCGCGCAGAAGGCGGCGCAGCGCGCGAGCACGATCGCGCGCAACCTCGCGGAAGGCCGCGGCGCGCCGCTGCAGGATGAGCGCTGCCGCGACGCGGTCGAGAAGCACCTCGCGCAGTTCCGCGTGATTTCGGACCTCGGCGCGCGCTCGGCCGCCGCGCTGCGCGAGCAGTTCGTCGAACGGAAGGTGCGCTTCGAGACGCTGCGCGGCGCGTTGCCGCTGCTCGTCGGCCACCGGCTCGCGCGCTCTCCGGTGGTCGAGGTCGAGCTGTACCTGAACGCGCTGGCCGCGGCAGAGTGCTACGACGCAGACGGCGCGTTGCTCTCGCTCGCAGCGCTGCTGTCGCGCGAGCTCGCGGCGGCCGACGGCGCAGACGCGCCGAAGGGTCGCGGCGGCGCGCGCGCGCCTTCCGCTGTGGAGAACGCGAAGCAGCTGGCCGTCGTGCAGCGCTTGCTTGCCGCAGAGAGCGGCTCCGCAGAGCCGAACGCGGAGCCGAACGCGGAGCCGAACGCGGAGCCGAACGCGGAGCCGAACGCGAAGCCGAAAGTGGAGCAGCCAATGTCGGACGCGGAGCCGGATGCGGAGTGCGTTGAAGCCCCGGCGCTCTCGCTGCGCGCGTTCCTCAGCCGCTTCTCGGTGGGGCACTTGGTGCCGCTGCTGACCAACTGTTTCTTCGAGTGTCCGGTATTCCTCGACGCGGCCGACCGCGCGGCGCTGCGCTGCGACGCCAGCCTGCTGCAGCCCGAAGAGCTCGACAACTTGCTGAACGCGTGCACGATCTCCTGCGAGTGCGACGAAGGCTCCGCATCCAGTAAAAGCTTGCAGGAGTACCTGCACTTCCGCGTGAAGACTACGCAGGCCGACGCAGACCGCGCGCTGCGGCTGCTGCGGCTGACGTTGCTCAATACGGTCGTCACCGAAGAGCGGCTGCGCACGCTGGCGCGCAAGTGCTACGGCGAAGTGCTCGAGCTGTCGCGCGAGGGCGCGAAGCTCGTGTCGTGGGGGCTGCTGCACGAGCAGTTCGCGGGCAGCGACTCGACCGCGCTGCTCAGCTCGCTGTTCGTCCAGGCCGAGCTCTGCAAAATGGTGCTCGCCCACCCCGCGGTCTTCGCGTTCCTGCTGAACGGCCTGCTGGCGCTCTGCAGAGCGAGCCTGGCGCTCGCCGGCCGCTCGCGCGGAAAACGCGACAACCAGTCTTTCTTCTTTCTGTTGGCCGAGCAGAACGCGACCGCGGCGCTGCACGCACGGCTCGCCGAGCACTTTGCGCTGCCGCCGTTCGCGCCGCGCGCGCTCGAGCGCGGCTTGGTGCAGAACGTGCTCGCCGAAAGCGCAGAGACGCTCCGCAAGCGCGGCAGCATCTGCCGGCCTTGCCAGTTCGCGCTGAGCACGAAGGCCAGCGACACGGCGCACCTCGAGCTCTGCGTGAAGATCCCCGACGCGGCGTTCGCCGTGCTCGCCGAGCACTACGGGGTGCCGCTCTCGGCGCTGTGCGACCCCGCGTCGTTCGAGTTCGTCAGCCGCTCGGCGGTCTTCTGCGTGCTCAACGAGCACTACTGCTCGACCGAAGGCCCCTTCTTCCAGAGCGTGCGCGACAGCGGCGCCGCCTACTGCGCGTACGCGTACTTCGACCTCGAGCTGCGCACCGTGCACTTGGTGCTCGGCCGCTGCTCGCGCGTAGAAGTCGCGTACCGCGTCGCGATGCACGCGCTGCAGCGCAACGCCACCAACCCGCCTTCGGAGAAGAACTTTTTGCACGCGAAGAGCGCCGCGCTGTACTCGCGCATCCGCTCGTACGACACCACCAGCTCCGTCGCGCGGCAGCTCACGCAGGGCGCCGTCCGCGGCATCGACATGTTCGATCTGCTGCTGCGCACGAACGAAGTGAGCTTCGCGCTCTTCCAGAAAGTCAACGTGCTGGTCATCCAGCAGCTGCTGAACGTGGCAGAAGCGATGGTGGGCGTGCACGGCGAGCCGAGCCGGCTCGACGCGCTGCTCCGCTGCGCCGACAGCGACTTCGACCCCGCGTGGCGCATCCGCGCGACGCCCGTCGAGGAGCAGCGCTTCATCCAGTGCATCGTCGCCGGGTCTGCTGACGGGTCCGCTGCCGGGTCCGATGGCGGGTCCGCTGGCCGGTCCGAAGCAGTCTAGCGCTTCGTCGCGGCGACGCGCAGCGGCTGCGGCTCGCGCTTGCGGTAGCGCACGCCGAACAGCAGCTCGACGATGTTGAACATTTCGTGCGTCACGGCGTGCGCGTTTCTCCATGTAATCCTTTGCTGACCGCGCACGCACTCGAAGCGCTGTGACGCGAAGACGCGCTGCTCGAAGTCGATCGGGCACGGCGTAGCCACTTTGGCGCTAGGCACCGGAGCTGCGCGCGCCGCGCAGGGCTGCAGCCCGCTGCGCGGCAGCTCGAACGCCGCGGAGCCGCCGAGCGCGAGACAGCGCGCGCCCGGCTCGTCGAAGACGAAGTGCAGCGGACACTCGCGCCCGCGCGGCACGCACAGCCGCGCGCGCAGCGCCTGCGGACCGCGCGACTGCAGCCGCTCCTTTTCGCGGAGCGAGAGCGCACACGGCCAGCGCAGCCGACACTTCACCGTCAGCAGCGCGACGTCCAGGTCGCGCAGCGGCAGCTCGCGCACGGCCTCCTCGCAGCGCGAGAACGCGCCGTCGAAGCGCACCGGCACGCACGCGCCCGCCACGTACACGAAGTCCAGCGGACAAAAGCTTGCCTCGAAGCCGTAGACCACGCACTCATCCGCGCGCGGAGCGCCCGCGCGCGCCGCACTCGCGCGCGCCGCACTCGCGACGCTCTCCTCGAGCGCCGCAGCGGGAAGCTGCGCGCGCTCCGTGGCGCTCTGCTGCTGCAGCGCGAACGTCTGCTTCATCGCCGCGACCAGCTCCGCGTCGGCCGGCAGCGTGTCCACCGCATGCGCCGCCGCCTCCCGCGCCCACGTCGAACCCTGCACGCTCGGCAGCGCTGCAACTCTCTCCTCCAGCGACGTGGCGGCCGCGTCGACCTTCGCCGAGGCGTCCTTCAGCAGCGTCTGCAGCTGCAGCTGCGGCAGCGTTCGCTGCGGCTCCTGCATGAGCACCACGAGAGCCGTCGGCACGATCCGTTTGATCTCTAGCATCGATCGTTCATTGCAATATTTTTATATATTCATTTGCCCCGGCGCCCGGCGCGCGGCGCGACGACCCGCGCTACACTGCGCCGGCGTGCGCACTCTTCAGCATGTACTCGTTCACGTCGCCGTCCGGCGACTCGCGCTTGAGCACCCACAGCAGCGCGAACACCAGGCTGCCCGCGAGCAGAATCCAGAAAATTATCGGCAGCACGAACTTGATCAGGACGAAGAGCAGCAGCGCCGCCCACATCACGAACAAAGCTCCCTTGCTCGTCAACACGATCTTCACGACGTCCAGCGGCGACGGCGCCGCGTCCGCGCCCGGCTCGCGGCTCGCCTGCTCCGCGCTTTCGACGTAGCCGCTTCTCCCTTGCTCGCTCTTCATGTTTTACTGAGCACCAATTTTGAGTGCGGCTTTTTTTGCCCGCTCCTTTTCCGGGCTGGCTGCCCGCTGCGAACTCTCCGGCGCAAAATTACACGAACACGCGTAACTGAATATTCCGCGCTCATCGCAAGAATGGACCCCCCCGGCGCGGCCGCCGCGACGCGGCCTCCGCTCTCCGCGAACCGCTGGTTCAAGCTCGCGGTCTCGCAACTCTGCCTCTCGCTCGTGCTCTGCTACTGCCTCATCGAAGACCTCAGCTCCGTGTTGCTCGTCTTCCTGTACATGAGCATCTGGCGCAACGCGCTCGAGGACAGGCGCTGTCTGACCGCGGTTGACGTCGTGGTGCTGAACTTCGCGCTCGGCTACAACCTCGTTACGCTCAGCTGCATCCTGCTCGCGTGCCGCGGCCAGTTGGCGCTGCTCACCGAGCAGGCGCAACTCGCGCTCGCCGTCTACAGCGTTGCGTGCTCGTTCTACGTCGCGCTGCTCAGCGTCTACCTCTGCGAGCACCGCGCAGACGTGCGGCGCAGCGAAGGCTGGATCAACGAAGACTGCCCGCTGCTGCTGAAGCCCTCGCAGCTCATCCGCTTCGACTCGAGCTTCGCGGCCGAGCCGCGAGACGCGGCGAGCGAGCTAGTATAGGCCG
>NW_020873846.1:638323-648804 GCF_001901225.1 Dermatophagoides pteronyssinus
ACTTTTCGCGCGCGGCGACGCGCAATTCGCCCTTGATTTCCTCGAGTTTTCCGTCCGCAGTGGGGTACAAAATGTACCAGTGCTCGTCTCGTCGGTACGGTTTGTAGGGACACGCAGCCATCTCATCTACCGCGAGATTCTTTTCGCTCTCCTTTGTGTTGGAGGCAGGAGGCGCCAGCTGCGCGGCAAAAGAGTGCTGCCACATAAAAAATGCGACCGCGCATTAACACCTGTTTCTGCAAACTGCTAAACAAGAAATTAGTTGGGATATTCGCGGCTTGCGTAAAACCGCGCTAAATATTATATGTTTTCCTTTCGAGCGCCGCAAACCATGCATGAGTGCGAGCGCCGCTCCTTGCATCGCGCCGAGTGAGCAGCGCGCGTCCGCGGAGCCGCGCGCGGGCGCGGCACCAGCCGGCGCTGCGCCCCCGAAACTGCGAAAAGGCAGTCGCCGGCTCGCCCAGAAACTAGATCCGTCGGGCGCCCGCTGTTGGAACAACTTGCGGTCTTACCGCGAGGAGGTCGTGGGCACCGCGGCGCACTGGATCTACGGCGCGTTTGGCCCCGAGCAGGTCGACGCCGCAGAACTGCGGCGAGCGCTGCAACTTTGCGCGGCTCCCGGCGCGGAGTGCGCCGCGCAAAGCTGTGCTGCGCTCTGCGCCGAAACTGAGTGTTCCGCGCCGCGCGCGACCGCTGTCACTCCCGCTGTTGCGTCCGCTGTTGCGTCCGCTGTCGGGCCCGCTGACGGGCCCGCTGACGGGTTCGTTGTCGGGTCCGCTGTCGGGCTTGCAGCCGCGCGGAGCCGCTGCTCCGCGGACAGCGAGGGCGCGGCGAGCGGCGGCACGGGGAAGCGCGCTTTCGCGAGCGAGGCGTCTGCCGCGGAGCTGCCGAGCAAGCGCGTTTTCTGCGACGCGTCGACGCTGCCGCTGACCGAAACGCGCGCGCCCAGCCGCACTTCGATGGCCAGCAATCTGTCTGCGTCCTGCTGCGGCTCGGACGAGGAACTGCTCGCGCTGTTGCAGGACAACGACAATTCCTTGCGGTTTCGCGAGCTTACGGCCGAAACGTGGCGCGCGACGCCTGCGCAGCGCGCGCCTAGCGCGGTGGCTGCGGCGCAGGCGCTGAGTGCTGCGAAGGGCGGGAGCGCGGCCAGCGCGGCGGTCGAGAGCGCTGCCGCAGTGTGTGCCGCTGCCGCGCGCGGGCACACGCCAGCGCTCAGCGGGCCGGTGTCGCCGGCGCAAGCGGCGGAAGGCGATCTCAGAGACAGGCTGTACAGTTTGCTGTTCGAGCGCTTTGGTTTTAAAGAATTCAAGCCGTTGCAATACGAAGCGATTCGCGCGCTGCTGGGCGCGAAAGACGTCTTCTGCGTGTTTCCGACGGGCGGCGGCAAGTCGCTGATCTTCCAGCTGGCGGCGCTGGCGCTCGCAAAGTGCTGCTTGGTGGTGATGCCGCTCATTTCGCTGATGCAGGACCAGCTGAAGCGCTGCAACGAGCTGCGGCTGCCCTCGTACATCTTCCACTCCGCGGCGGAAGCGCGGCAGCTTTGCGCGCAGCACCCGACGGTCGTCATTTTCACGACGCCGGAAAAGATGAGCGCGTCTAGCTCGCTGCGGCGCTTCTGCCAAGAGCTGCAGCTGCGCGGGAGGCTCGGCTTCATCGCGGTCGACGAGGCGCACTGCATTTCGACCTGGGGCAACGCGTTCCGCCCCGACTACCGCAACATTGGAAAGTTTTTGCAAGACTTTCGGCTGCCGAAGCTCGCGCTGACGGCCAGCGCGACGGACGCGATCAAGCGCGACATCGTGGACTCCTACAATATGAAAGACCCGCACACCTGCGTGCTGTCCGTCACGCGCGAAAACATCTACTACGTGTGCCGCCGCTTTTCGGGCGACAAGGCGATCGACGCGGAGCTGCTCAACTTGGTGACGTGTGAGCACCGCGGCCAGGCGGGCATTGTGTACTGTTTCTCGCGCTCGAACTGCCAAAAGATTGTAAAGCTACTGAAAACGAAGAACGTCTCGGCGGCCATGTACCACGCGGGCATGAGCGCCGCGGCGCGGAAGTCCGTGCAGACGCACTGGATGGCGAACCGCATGAAAATAATTGTCGCGACGATCGCCTTCGGCATGGGCATCGACAAGCCGGACGTGCGCTTCGTCATCCACCTGGCGCTGCCGAAGAGCCTCGACGCGTTCTACCAAGAGTCGGGGCGCGCGGGGCGCGACGGCGCGCCGAGCACGAGTTACCTGCTGTACAACGAGCAGCAGCGGCTGTGCCACTACTGGCTGTCGATGTTCGGCTCGGGCAAAGGCCGCGCGGCGCGCGTCGCCGCCGTCGACACCAAGCCGATTCTCGAAATGCTCGCGTTCGTGCTCGACGCGACGCAGTGCCGCAAGCGGCTGCTGTCCAAGTACTTCGGCGACACGCAAGAGCAACTCGCCGACTGCGGCACCATGTGCGACAACTGCGTGAGCCGCGCGAAGTGCGAAGTGGCGACGCGCGACTGCCTGGACGCTGCGCGCAAAGTCGTGCTCCTCGCGCAACTGATCAGTCAGCTCGACGCGCCGCGGGGCATCACGCTGCACGAAACCGCGAGTTTGCTGAGCAACCTCACTATCAAGAAGCTGAAGGCGTATCCGAGCTTGGCGCGCTTCAAGGGCGCGACGAAGGAACTGGGCAAAGAGCTGACGCGGCAGCTGACGCTGCAGCTGCTCGTGCAGGGCTTCATCGGCGAGAAAGTTACGCAGCTCCCGCGAAAGTCTATCGGCGCGTACCTCATGCCGGGCACGCGCAAGCTCGACGCGCTCGCGACGCTGCCGATATCTTATGCGCAAGCCGGCGCGACGGACGCTGACAAGGCGGACGCAGATTCGGCTTCGGAAGAAGGCTTTGCGGGCGGCGACCAACTGCAAGACTTCCAGTTCCCCGAACCGGGCGACGACGAGCTGTTCCCAGAGTGCATCTCGCGGCCCGCAGCTGCCGAGCCAGCGCTCGTTGCTGCCTCCGCGTCCAGCGCAAACAGAGCTGGGCCGCGCAAAACAGCGCAGTCCGGCGCTGCAGCGCAGCGCGATAGCTTGCAGCCGCCGACAATGCGCAGTTATCCCTCGCCCTTGGCCGGCGCAGCTTGCGGCCGGAACGGTGCTGCGGCCGTAAAGACGAGCTTCAGCGGCAGCCCAGTTCCAGCAACACCGGCCGCAGCGTGTTGTTCGGCGCTGCGGCCTGTGCTGGCGAAACTGAACGCGGACGCGGCAGCCGTGCCTGCAGTCGGCGCGGCAGCACCTGCGCACGAGAGCCGCCCCGACGCGCGCCTGAGCGCACCTCGTGCGGCGACAACCGGCCCGCTGCTTGGCGCCGAGCTGGATCGACCGAGTTTGAGCGCGCAGCAGCGCGACCAGCTGTTCGATCTGCTGTACAGCGAAAAGCGCTGCGCCGGCGCTGGCTGCGAGTGCACGGTTGACTCGCTGGTAGCCGTGCTTGACGAGGCAGCGGACTTCTCGCGCGCCGGCGGCGGCGCACTGCGCGCGTGCGCACTGCACAGACGAAGGTATGAAAAAATAATAACCGGTTTCTTGTTTGAGAATACCGATGGCGAAAACGGCGCGCTAAGCAACGCCCGCGCTACTGGCAGCTGCGCAACTCATTAAGGTACGCGTAGTTGCGCACCACGGGTTTCTTGGTGACCACGCCCGGAGTGAACTCCGGCACCGCCGCAAAACGCTCGTCGCTGCGGCGCGGCGGCGCGGCGTTGCCGCCGCGCGAGCCGGCGAACGAGCAGAGGGCCGACTCGCTGCCAATAGGCATGTGCGCGCAGTCGCGAAGCCTCGCCGAGTCAATCCGCGCCGTGTCTGCGCGCGACGAGAAGCCGAGCGTCCGTTGCCCCGCAGTGTCCAGCGGAGAGATGCCGAGCGAAGAGCGCGACGCGACCGGGCTCAAAGAGCCGAACCGCAGAGGCTGACTGTCCTGGGTCAGCGGTCTGCGCGGCGCGGCAGCAGCCGCGGGCTGCAGCGCGTCGGGGCGGCGGTACGTTACAGGTTTCACGTAAGTCGGTGCTGCGAACGGCTTAGCCTGCGCGGCAGCGTCGCCGTGCGAGACGTAGCGGTCTACGACCACGACGGCCGGGCCGGCGCCAGCGCCAGCGCCAGCTCGCGGCTGCACCGAATGCTGTGCAGCCGGCTGCACAGCTGGTTGTGGCGGGCGCTGTCCGACTGAACACGGCAAAGGTTTCCCGTTGAAGTGCGCCACGGGCGCAGTTGCGGGCTTCGCAGGCGCAGGTGGGGCGGACGCGACAAAGCTTGTCGCGCACGGCCGGGCGGCGAGCGGTGGCGCCGGCTGTTCGCGCTGCTCGCGCTGCTCGGCCGGCGCGCGTCGCCGGATGATAGTGACCTGGTGTTCATGTTTGTGTCCGCAACCGGGCGAGGAGCTCACTTCCTTTCGCACGCTCGCAACCTCGCAGCAGCATTGCGACGGAGGCGCACAGCCGCAACAGCGGCTGTAGCAAGGGTCTTCACAGCTCGCGCACGACATCGCAGATGTGGCGCTGTTATTCCTTTTATCGTAATTAATATTTCGGATCCTTATCAGTCCCGACGAGGCAGCGCGCGCGTCGTCGGGAGACGAACATTTTTCGCTTCGTGGGTAGGGCCTTAGCGGCAATCGGTGCGTCGGAAACGGTTCCTGCGCTTCGGCAGAACTTTCGTAAACAGCTTTCGTGTGGTCATTGTCTAAGTGCGATCTGTGCAACCGCGCGTTCTTTGCGCAGTCGGTTGTACGTTGCGGCGCGCGCAGTTGCGCCGGCGTCGCAGCGGCTGGCTCCGCGAGAGCCGGCGGTTCGGAGCGCGCGGCGTGCGCGGGGGCAGCTATTCTGTCAGCTGGCCGCGGCGAGAACAGCCGCGCGGGCGGCGCGGCGGCGGGAAGCCGCGCGTCGAACGTCGATTCGTCCTCCGTGTCCATTAGCACGGAGAACGGCGGCGCCGGAAGCGGCTCCGTGTCAATTACCTGGAAGCAGCACGCGAAGTCGCGTTCGCTCAGCGGCGCAATGCCAGCCGCGCGCAGCGGCGAGAGCGTTTCGCTCGCGGCGCGCTCGACTTCTGGCGCGCGGTTCGCGGCCGCTGCCTCCGGGCGGGCGAGAGCCAGCTCGGTGGCGCTCGCGGAACGACAGTCTGCGTCCGGCAGCGCGGCGGCTTCTTGCTGCAGCAGCAGATTGTACACACTGCGAAACTCGTAGCTGCTCGCGACACTCAGCGTGGTGAAATTCAGGGCCGACTCGTTGCGGCTCGCTCCGCTCGGCGAGTAGCTCGCTGCGCACTGCGGGGCACGAGTTGCGCTCTCGGCGAGCTCGCCGCTGGCGAGGTTTGCGAGCGTGGCGAGGCTCGCGTAGGTCTTGCCGTAGCAGCACGACTGCTTCGCCGAAGCCTCCGGCGCCGCGGTTTCTGCGGCAGGCGCAGCGCACAGCGGCGCCGACTCGGCGTCCGACCCGGCGTCCGACTCGGCGTCCGACTCGGCGGCGGTTTCGCACGCAGTCGGCTCCTTTACCGAGTCGCTGAGGTCGGAGGTTTCGGAGTCGCAGTCGAAGCACGGGGTCTCCGCAGCCGACTTGCTGCAAGCCTGCGCCACAGCCGTCGCTGCGCGCAGTGCCGCTTCGTCGTGCACAGCGGTCGCGCCGAGCTCTGGCGCTGGCAGCTCTCCGCGCGGAGCTGCTGCCGGCGGCGAGTCGGAGCAAGAGTTTTCCGGCGCGCCGGCGTCGCACGCGGCTTCCGCGGCCGTCAGACCGCTTTGGGCTGTGTACAGCGTCGAGTCGTGCGAGTCGCTCGCCGCAAACGACTTGAAAGTTTCGGGCGCGAAGAACACCTCTGTAATGTGCAGCAAGTCGTAAGAAACCTCGTGCCAGCAGTTGCCGTCGCACCCCGGCTCTTTGCAGTAGCAAGCGACGTTGCACGTGCAGAAGTTGAGCTCGCGTCCGGTCGCGCAGCAGCAGTCGTCGGCGACCGACTGGTACGGCGCCAAAATCTCGGAGTCGGTGCCAGAAGTGTTCGTCACAAGTCGGATCACATTCTCGCCGCGCGCGGCCATCGCGGCGAGCTCGGTCGAAGCGACGTGCGTCTCCGCCCACAAGCGGCACTGCTCGCTGAAAGCGCAGTCCGCGGCGGACGCCGGCGGATCGACGCCCGCGTCGCCCAGCTCGGCAGCTGCTTCCAGCAGCGCGCCGGCGGGCAGCGCGTCAGGTTCGAGCGCCGCGGAGTCCGCGGACGTCTCGCTCTGCTCCAGTTCGCGCGCGAGGCTCCAGTCGGCGGCGTCTAGCTGGCTGCGCGTCGCGCTCACGGACGCGGTGGTTGGCAGCGAGTGCAGCTGCTGCGAGCCCGGCTTCTCGAGCGGCGCGTTGCCGGGCGAGTCGGCGCGCGCGTAGCGCTGGTTGCGCCGGTAGTCGACGGACGGGTTGTTCTCGAACAAGAGCGAGTCGAGCCGGCCGGGACGCTGCGCGGCGGCAAAGCTGCTCTCTGCGTGCAGCTGCGACGCGACGCGCGTTTTGAGCTTGTTTAGCAGAACGTGGTAGTTGAACTCGTCAGCCTCGCCGCTCATCTCTCGTCTAATTTTTAAATTGCAGAAACATTAAGCATTAATGATAATAAGTGACGAACAGGAGTTCGCGCACGCCTACTGCTTCTCGCACCAGCGGCGCCTCGAGCACCAGCAGACCGTAAGTGCGTCGCGGCCGCACGCAGCGCCGCTTCCGCGACACGGAGTTCGTGAAGGTCGCCACCGTGCCCGTGTACCCGCAAGAGCTCGCTTACCAGAATGAGTACTCCATTTTCTCGATCCTCCGAGTGCTCTTGGTTCTCATCTTTTTCAACGTCTCCATATTCAATGTGCTGTGGTACGTGCTCGTGTTGCTCGCGAAAAACACGAGAGCGTACCACCAGCTGCGCTACAAAGTGTGCACGGGGCTGCGCCGTCTGAAGACCTACAAGCCCGCGAACGCGTGGCTGAAAAACCTGTACGTGCTCGCGATCTCGCTGAGTCCTTTTTACAACCAGCACTCAGAATCCGCTAATTAATTGTAATTAGGGTTTCGCGCGCCTATTTACTTCTGAACCCTGTTGAGCATCGCGACCGCATGTCGGACTCCAGAACCGCTGCTGCGCTAGCGACCGAGCTGGCCACGCTCAAGGACTGCATCAAGGCGGCCGAAAAAGAGTGTCAGCGCGTCAGGTCGCTCAGCAGCAAAATCAAGAAAGAAGCCGAAGCGCAGTGGAACAACGACCGCTGCATCTACAAGAAAGCCAAAGCCGACTACCAAAACGCGAAGCGACTCGCGAAATGCCGCGCGAAGCAGCAAAAGTCGCTGATTGCCGTCGAGTGCACCGCGCTCAAGGCGAAGAAGGCGCAGCTCGTCGCGCTGCACCGCTCGCAGAGCGGCGCGAATGCGCAAACAAGCTTCGCGGCGAACTCGCTCCCGCGCGCCTCGCCCGAGTGCGACACCGCCGCGGTCAAGTCCACCGACTCTGCAGCCTAGCCGCGCCGGCGGCGGCGCGCGCTAAGCCAGCCCGCGCAAACTCTTTGCCGTCCGCTGCAGCTCTTGCTCGATGGACCGCGCGAAGCGCGAAACGAGCTCGAGTTGCCCGCGCAGCACGCTGCGCCCCGGCGAGCCGGCGTCCGGCAGCTCGCACACGTCTATGTTCACGCTCACGTTGACCCGCTCTCTGTACGTGAAGAAGCTCACGCTTATTGCAGACTTCGCGCGGCTCGGCGACCAGAACTGGATCTTCTCGACGCCCGAGCCCATGAAGCGCACCTGCGTCGGCGGGCCGACCACGTTCGTCACGAGCAGCGCGGCGCGACTGGCCATGCGGTCCATGATGAGCTGGGTCAGCCAGTCTGCGAAGGCGAAGCTGCTCAAACACGCCATCAGCATGTACACGAAGCCTTTCAGCAGCGCTTTCGCCTTCTCCAGCTGCCGGTGCGTGCAGTACAGCGCGAAAGCCGGCACCGCCGCTTCGCGCCGCGCATCACCGCCCGCGAAGACGCGCCGCAGCTTCTCGCCGTGCAGTAGCCGCACGAGCGCTGTGCCCGTGAAGTTGTCCAGCCGTGTCGGCGCGGACAGCCGTGTCGACATCGGCATTACGATTTGCATGTAGTCCCGCGCCGTCGCTCGGCGCCGCAATTCTTTGAATTTTTCCTTGAAGAGCAGCGGCTCCGTGGACGGCTCCGTGGACGGCTTCGCGGGCGCCGCATCCGACGCGGCGGGCACACGAGCCCGAAGCAAGGCTTCGGGCTGCGGCGTCGTCTGCTCAGACGGCGCGCACTTGCCGTCGCGGAAATACCGCCGCACGGGATTTCGCAAACGGACGCTTCCAACGCGTGCCGCCCTCGCAGCGCAGCGCGCGGCGCACGGCTCTGAAATCATCTCGAACTCCGAGCGTTCGCCGCCCTGCAACGTTTCCGGCGTCGCAGCGCGAACTGCGCAGCTGGCGCCGCCGCAGGCGTCGCCGGTGCTATCGGAACGCGCGGGCGTACCGAGCTCCTGGCCGAGCGACGCGCGCGCGTACGCCAACATGGTCGCTGTCACCAGCAAGTCGTTGATCGTCACGCTGCACGCCAAAGTCTGCCGCGCCTCGGCCTGCAGAGCGCGCAGCTGCTCGACGCTCAGCTCTACCGAAGGCGCCATACACTTTCGACCGGTCACGGGGGCGCGCGGCTCTCGCGCACGCGAATGCGTGAATAGCCTGCCGGGCTCAGGGTACAGCGCGAGCCAGCACACCAGCGTCGGCAGCAGCATGACGACCGTGCACACGACAAAGCCCAGGTACAGCAACAGCTGCTTCGCGCGAGACACGCGGCGGAGCGGCAGCTCAGGTGGCGGCCGGTCTTCGTCTTGGAAGAAGCTTGACAGCAGACTGAAGAGCACTGCTTGGCCGTCGCCCACGACGTGGTGAAACCGCAGCAGCAGCTGCGACACGCCCGCTTCGCCCGCGGCGCGCACCGAGTAAAAGCGCCACGGGGGCTGCGGGAGGGCGAGCAGCGACGGCTCGTCCGCGAGCGCAGCCAAGCGCTCGTGCACCGTTTCGTGCGGCTCGAGCTCCCAGTCGAGCACTTGCGCGTCCGCGTCAAAGGGCGCGAACTCGTCCAAGCGCAGCAGGTGCTCCAGCTGCGTTTCGGCAGCGGTCGCGCCGAGCAGCGCGCGCAACGCTTCGCGCGGCACGAGCGGCTGCCAGACGCCCACGCCAGCGACGCGGCGGATGCGCGAGCGCAGCTTCACGTCGCTGGGGCAAAACCGCTCCCGCACTGTGCGCCGCAGCTCCTGCGCGTTGAGCGGCTTTTCGAGACTCACGAGCACAAAAATTTCAGAACGGTTTTCTTCGCTGTCCATGAGCCAGGAGTTGTCGCAAAGCGCGATTGTGAACGCCGGCGGACACAGTCGCAGAAAGGCGCGAAATTCGCGATAGCGCTGCAAGAACGTCTTAAAGCGCGCTTTGCCGCGCCGCGGAGCCGAAGTGCTCTGCGGCTTACAGAACAACAGTTGCAGCAGCGAGCGCGCCTCGGCAAACGCGAAGCGCCGTAGCTCGCCACAGGCAGCGCCAAGCGCGAAAGCGAACGTGGCTAGCGCCGCGTCGATCGCGGAGCCGTGCGGGCAGCAGCCTGGCGTCGCGGTCGAGCGTTCGAAGCTGAGCGCCGGCTCTGCACTGACGAGCGCAGCGAACTGCTGGTAGCGCTGCCAGTAGAAGAGCGCGCTCAGCCCGCAATACTTCGCGAGCGCGACGGCAAAGCACAGCGAAAAAAGCGCGAGAAACCGCAGCCCGGCGAGCAGCGCACCGCAATCGAAGCAGATCCGCAGCGCCAGCGCGAGCAGCCACACGTCCGGGACGAACGCGTGGCGCAGCCGGGAAAGCATCGAATTAGTTAAATTGAACAAACATATTAGTTTACCAAGTACACATTCCCTCGTCGCGAACCAGGCTGAGCGCGAGCAGCGCCAGGCCGCACTCCGAGCTGAAGCGGCTGAGCAGCTCGCGCACGACGAGTTCCGGCACGCCCAGCTGCGCGGCGAGCGCCTCGTCGCTGACGCGGGCGCGTTGCGCGGGGTCGAAGAACCGCGACCACGCGTCCGCCGTCGTGCGGTGCAGCTCCGCGTGCAAGCGCTCGAGTTTCGCGCACGCTGAGCGGTTCTGGCGGAGGCAGCGCCGGAACGCGAAGGTGAAGCAGAGCCCCGCGCGCGCGAGGCTGCGCGCGGTGGCGCGCGCGGTGGCGCTTTCCGCCGCGACGCGCGCCGCGAGCGCGTGCAGCAGCTCGCACAAGTTTGCGTCGTCTGCGAGGCTCGGCTGCGCGGCGCCCACGGAGTGAACCACGCTCAGAAGCTCCCAGAAAACCGCGAAAGGTTCTCCCGCCGTGAGTTTGCAGCGGCCGAATTTGCCGAGCAGTTCCGGCACGTCGGGCGGCGGCTTGTCGAACAGCAGAAAGTCGGCGACAGACAGCCACAGTGCCGC
>NW_020873846.1:648862-699794 GCF_001901225.1 Dermatophagoides pteronyssinus
CAGACAGCCACAGTGCCGCAAACTCTTGGCAGCTGAGCCGGTCATTCGCGTCGGGCGGAGGCGCAGCGCTCAACGCGCGCATTTCGGCGTAGAGTTCTGCCGAGCAAACGCCGGCTAGTGCGCCGCAGCGCGCGAGCATTGTGAACGCGACAACCGGGTCCTTGCGCAGCTGCGGCAGGCTGTAAAAGATTCGCTGCGCTACGCAGACGTCTGCGCGCACGACCTCGTCGAACAGCACGCAGTGCAGCGCGCGCAGCACCTGCCTCAGCGCGTCGCTGTGCCGGTGCAGCACCTGTTCGCTTGCCGCGGCGAGGTTCTTCAGTAGGTCGCCGACGAGCTCGCGCGACAGCGCGGATGCGGCGCCGCTGACGCGCGCGAGGACGACCGCTCGCGCCTCCTCGCTCGCGACGGCCAGGCCGACGAGTTCGTTGAGCGCGTCGCCGACGCGCAGCCGGCCGCGCGGCGCGGCAGCAGCCGAGCCACCGCGCGCGCGTTCTTCGAGACACGCGATGACGTACACGAGCTTCCCGAGGTCGAGCCGCTGCTCGCGGTAGAGCAACAGCTGCAGCGCTGCGAGCACCAGCAGCGGGGTCGTTTCTAGCGCGTTGTCGCCGACTGCGACGCCGCGGGTCGCGAGCAGCAGCGGCGCGTCTGCGTCGGGCGTTTCGTGGCGGTCGACAAACGCGTTGAGCAGGCTGCCGACTGGTTCGTCGCCGCCCGCAGGCACTGCGACGCAGCTCGGCCAGCTCTGCAACAGACTTTCGAACTGCGTCGCCCAAGTGCCGAGATGTGCGTGGCCGCACTGCGCGGAGGCTGCGCACGCGCGGAAGGCGCCGAGCACCTCGAGCACGAACCGGTTCCAGAGCGACTCGAAGAGCAGCGCGCTGACGTCAGCGCGCCGGTAGGCCTCCAGCACACAGTTGAGTCGGTGCTCGACGGCTTCAGCGCCGGGCGCGTTGTCGCCGCGGCCGAACGCGGCGAGCAGGTTGGCGGTCGCGTCGGCAACTTCGCCGGAGCGCTGATCAGCGCGCGCCTCCGCGGCAAAACTCTCGATCTTGGCGCACAAGCTGCGCGAGCAGTGCTCGCAGTTCGTCATGTATATAGCAAGGGCACATAATTTAGCGCCTGGCAAATTATTGGCAATTACGATCAGGTGCTGCGGCGAACGAGGCTGCGAGAAGCGGGGTGCAAACACCGCACCTCGAGGTTCGAAAAAGCACGCCAATGGCCAGAAAGAATTTGATCGGGGAGATTGTTCGCGAGTTGGTGAACAACCTGTCCGCGACGTACTGCGAACGTAAGTAACCGCGCGGACTTGCGAAGCAAGATTTTAGCCTTAGATGAACAAAAAGTGCAGTTCGATTTCGAAAACGGCTTTGTCGTCGAAGACATCGGCATTCGGCACGACCGCCTCAACGAATTGTTCAGGAACGCGAACAGCGACGTGCGAATTTTGGCGAGTCGCATCGGGCGGTTGAGCCTGCGCTACGACCCGCAGCTTGGCAAAATTTTGATCGACGTCGACAAAATCCGCTGCGTGGCGGAGCCGAACACGATGCGCAACTTGACGCGGCAGGCGATTTCGGGCGTCTCGAGCGCCGTGAGCGGCTTGATCGACTCGAGCGTCGACTTTAAACACCGGCTGCAGCACAGCGGGCTGCTGAACCCTCGAACGGCCGACTTGTTGTGCTGCGGCTGCAACGAAAGCGAAGTACAGATGTACCCGCCGCCGCCGCGCTGCGGCTGCGGCTGGGCAGGCGCGTCGCACTGCGCTGCGAACATGCCCTTCGCCGAGTGCTACGCACCGGCGCGGCCGGCGTGGAGCGAGCCGCGCGTGCCGGTGTGCTACAAGGCGGCGGGCGCGCCGCGCGCGCACTGCAGCGCCGCCGCGCCGCCCGAAGCGTACCCCGCTGCGGCGCAGCGGCTCTTCTACCAGCCGCCTAACTTCCGCGTGCAGCAGCAGGCGCCGTATGAGCCGCGGCTGCAGACGGCAGTGGTACACGTCGAGCAGAGTGCGGAGTACGTCGCGGCTGCGCCGCCAGTGCAAGCTGCGCGCGAAGCGCCCGCGTGGGCGCGCAGCGAACTAACGGCGCCGCAGGGCGCGAGCGCGGCGGCCGAGCACGCGGACGCGCGCGACTCCGGCGAGCTGCCAGCAGAAGACCAGATGCTGTTGCCGAACAGCGTCTCGCGGCCGCAGCGCCTGAAGGAGGACCGCTCGCGCGGCCCGCTCTCGCAGTGAGCCGTGAACAGATTTTAGATGACGGCTGTTTAATTGTGATTTTTTAAGCGCGCTGATTTAGCGCTGCGAGCCGCGCGGAGAATGCAACCGAACCAGGTGAAGCTGATCGCGGTGGCGCACTTCGCGGAAGCGCGCGAGCAGTCGCTGACGCTCTACTGCTACCTCGACGCGCAGGAAGACGTGACGCTGGTGTCGACGGACGAGCAGGCGCAGTTCAAGCTGCCGTGGGACCGCAGCCGCTTCTCGGCGCTCGCGGAGATCGTGTTCGTGGGCAAGACGCCGTGGTTCATCGCGCAGAACGGCGGCATCTACCACGTCGCGCAGCACAGCTTCCAGAGCATTTGCAGCACGTACTGCGCGCCGAGCGCGGTGTGCGTGAGCCGCAAGCGCGACCGAGACAGCGTGTACGTCGTGACGACCGACGGCGTGCTGCACGTGCTAGAGGCGCTGCGCAACGAGCAGATCCACGTGTACCCCGCGCACAAGTTCGAGTTCGTCGGCCCGCAGTACTGGAGCTCACTGACGTGTCTCGCCGAGGAAGCGGACTTTCTGTATGCAGGCTCATTCGCCGGCGACGTGTACTACCTCGACTTGCGCGAGCTGTACACGCGTTGGGACTTGAACTTGAAAACCAACTACGTGGCGACGCGGCGCGCGAACGTGTTCACGGGCGAGAGCGAGAACCTGACGGTGAGCGCGCCTTGCGAGCCGGCGCAGAAGACGCTGGAGCGCTGCGCGCGGCAACTGCTGTCGACCGGCGACGCGCTGCTGCTGCTGACGTGCGGCAACCAGCTGTTCAAGTTGCCGCTGCGCGAAAATGCGCCAGACACGGCCGCGGCAGAGCTGCTCGAAGACAACGTGCTGGAGGTGCAGCTGAGCCCGACGCGCGAGCTGCTCGCGCTAGACACGGCGCTGCAGCTGAAACGCTTCATCAACCTCGCGCTCTCGCCGTTTTCGGTGCGGCTGAGCGTCGCGTTCCACGCGACGCAGCTGAACAAGCACGTGCTTCGGCAAGCGCTGCAACACCGGTGCGGGCAGGTCTTCATCAGCGCCGCGTTGGCGGCGTACTGCTACTGCGAAGACGCCGGCTGCGCCGCTAAGTGACCGTCTTGAACATGAGCGTCTCCTCGCGGAGCTTGTTGCTGCTCGGCTCGGGCATCAGCTCGTAGACCACGCCGTTCAAGTCGAGTTTGCCCTCCTTCTCGACGCCAACCAGATTCAAGTACTCGAGGGAGAACGGGCTGCCGCTTTCGAGCACGAACGTCACTGCGCGCACGTTCTTGAACTTCGCGGCGTACAGCGGCACGGGCACGTTTCCGCAAGGGTCCGCGACACCGTGCAGCGTCTGCGCGCTTGCGTAATCCTCGAAGTTGTCGGCGTCGACCTGGTTGACGCCGGCGTACAAGTGTAGCTGGTCGCAAGGCTCCCGACTTTGCGCGTAAAAGCCCACGAGGTCGCAGCGCTTGGAGAGCTCCAGCTTCACGACCAGCACGAACTTGTCGAACTCGTTGCGGCACGCGCGCAGCAGCACCGAGCCGTCGCCGCGCGCGTCGTGTTCGCGCACCAGCCGAGTCCGCATGCTCGGCTCGCTGCACTCGGCGTTCAGAACATTGCAGGCCGAGAGCGCTTTGTGCAGCAGTTTTCCGCCGCGAAGATCGCTGGAGACGCCGCAGGTGCACTGCGGCCCATGCGAGTTAGGTTCGCCGCTCATAGGATAAATCGAAAATACATTACGAATTTTCAGCAGCAGACCGCAGCCGAGCCGCCGAACGCGCCGCCCAGTCGCGCCACGCGCGCGCCGCTCTCGCGCCGCTTTCGCGCCGCTTTCGCGCTCCGATTCGCGCGATCCGCAGCTGCAGAACAGCGCGGTCGGTCGCAGCGCGCCTCGGTCGGAATGAGCATTCTCGCGACGCGACTCGCATACGCCGCCGCGTCTTGCGCAATATACAGGCTCGCACTCTTTTAATTAAAATAGATCCGCGTGAACTAATCGCGCGCGCATGATGGAAAGCGACAAAACGCTAAACCTGGCGCTGGTCGAAAAATTCAGCGACTTCCTCGCAAACCATTGCCAGTCGGCGAAAGAACCGAACAGGGTGGCGGCGCACGTGGCGGCGCTGCACTTGCGCGCCTACGTCGACGCGTGTGCGACGCATCAAGCCGCGCTGAGCGATGCGGAGTCAGCGACGCTGGAGCAGGCGCGAGCTTTGCTGCAAAAGACGGCGGAGCAAGGCGCCGCGCCGGGCGAGAAAGCGAGCAGCGCGGAGCGCGCCGCCACACCGATCGAGAAAGCGAGCAGTGCGGAGCGCGCCGCCACACCGATCGAGAAAGCGAGCAGTGCGGAAGTGAGCGAGGTGCGGAAGCGCACGGTTCGCGGCGCGACGCCGGTCGCGCCAGAGTCCGCGAGCGGTCGCGCGGCAACTGCGCTGAATTTCGACAAGCGCAGCGAGGCAAACTTCTACGAAGAAACACTGCTTAACTCGATCGAAGACCACACAGCGCGGCTGCGCACGAGCTGCCACAACTTGCAGGACAGCATCGTGTCGGACCGCTCGACGCTCGGCAGCTTGAAAGCGGCGATGGCGAGCAACAAGAAGTTGCACGACGAGCACGACAGCCGCGCGAAACTACTGCAGTAAGTTTTCGCGCGCTCGACGCAGAAAGCAACGGCGCGTGACCTGGAAGACGCTGCTCGTCGAGATGGCGCTTTCGGTGCTGGCGCTCATTCTGCTGTTCCTCTTCCGCGTAATTTAATCGCGCTCAAAGGCGCCTACGAAAGCCTGCGTCTTCTGCACGTAAGCTTTGTCGCGCGGCGAACTGCGTGGCGTTTGCGTGTACTTACTGCGAGATCAGAAATTTGATGCGTTTGCCAACCTCGAGCACAGTGGGCGGCGAGGTGCTGTTTTCGATGAACTCAAAGTCGCCGTTCTCCGTTTCGACAATCTCCTGTGTGGCGGAGAAGCGCTCGCGCAAAATGTGCACTGGAATCGCGGCCATGATCGCGCACTCGACGTAGTTCTCAGTGACCGTGCGGATGGCGCCCGCGACGAGCAGCTGGTCTTTGGCGCAGAAGCTGAGTTCGCAGAACTGCACCTGGACGACCAGCGCACAGCTCGGGTCGTTGGCAATCATCGACGCGCTTTTCTCCTGCAGCTTCACCTTCGCGAAGCCAATGCAGAAGCGGCTACAGTCCTGCGAAAACGTAAACAGCTTGTCTTCCAACAGCCGCCAGTAGATCGCGCGCTTCACGTTGCTCAGCTGCGACGGGTGCAACTTGAGTTGCAGGCTGCGCTTTCGGCTGTAAAAGCAAGTCGACTTTTTGCCTTTTGTGAACAACTGCGCGAGCTTCGGCGAGTTGAGCGCCGCTTCAAAGGTCTGGACCAGCAGCACGAGCTTTTGTAGCTTTCCGCGGCTTCCGCCAGGCTGGTCGCCGGCATTGTGCAAAAACTTGCGGAGCGCGCTGAGAGTCTTCTTGAGAGAGAGCCGCGTCGGCTTCTCGCCAGTCTCGCCTGACTGGGTCATGCCATGTCTGGTTAGGCCGCGGCGCGCACTAAAAGAGAAGCGCTTATTATATTAGCCGAAATTGGAGTTTTCCTAGGCAATACGCGCTAAATACGCCGCAATAAAAATCGCGAAGGCGACGTGTGCAAGCAGGTTTGGAACGGCCAGTCGTTTTCATCGAAATGAGCGGCGACATTGCCGATAGCGCGAATACCGGCGCAGTCGTTTACACCGCGCAACTGAACGACAGCTGCCTGGACGCGGGCGTCTCAGACGAGCCCGCGTGCGAAACGCTGCGCGCACAGAAGGCGGTGCACTTCCAGCGCGAGATCCAGGTGTTCATGTACGAAATCGGGTCGGTTGAGAGCAGCGGCCAGCCCACGGAAGACTCGGAGGAGAGTCCGAGCGTCGCGCAGCCGCTGTGCAGCGCGGCGCAGTCGCCGCCGCACGACCCCGAAGCGCTGTACGCGCCGTCGAACATGGCGTTCATACCGTTCAAGCGGATCTACGAGTTGGCAGGGTTTGACTCTTGACGCAAAAAGCTAATCTAAATATAAATTCGACTAAACCTCGGTCGGCGCACGCAATGGGCGTCAAGGGGCTCTCGAAACTGGTGAAGGCGAAAGCGCCCGCGGGTGTCAAACACGTGACTGCGGCGAGTTTCTGCGACCGGCGCGTGGCAATCGACGCAGCGACTTCGTTGTACGCATTTCTCACGGCCATCCGCGACACAGCCTCGGCCGAGACGCTCAGCTCGGCCGACGGGAAAGTCACGAGCCACATCTCCGGCTGTCTCTCGCGCGTAATCAAGATTCTGGGCTGCGGCGTGAAACCGATTTTCGTGTTTGACGGCGCGCCGCCGGCCGAAAAAGAAGAGGAACTGCGGCGCCGCAGCAAGCTGAAGGCTGCCGCGAGCGAAAAGTTCGAAGCCGCGAAGGCCGAGGGCGACCGCGACGCGATGCGCAAATTTGCGTCGCAATCCGTCAACGTGACCGAGGAGCACATCGCAGATATCAAGCGGCTGCTCGAGCTGTGCGGCTTGCCGTACGTGCAGGCGAAGGGCGAAGCGGAGGCCGAGTGCGCGAACCTGTTCAAGCGCGGGCTATGCGACGCCGTCGCTTCTGAAGACTCGGACACATTGTGTTACGGCGTCACGCAACTGTGTCGCTCGCTCGACTACAAAGGCAAAGAAGTCACCATGCAGCTGTACTTGCTTGACGAGATTGAGGCCGCGCTGCGACTGAGCCACGAGCAGTTCGTGGAACTCTGTCTGCTGTGCGGCTGCGACTACATCAGCAACCCGAAAAGAGTCGGACCGCTCTCCGCCTTAAAGCTCATGCAGCAGTTCGGCTCAATCGAAGAGTGCGCGAAGCAGAAGCCGGAGCTGCAGCTCGACGTGGCGAAGTACGCAAAACTCAAGAACCTCTTTCTGCAGTCTGACGTGCTCACGGAAGAGGAGCTGCAGAGGCAGCCCATCAGGTTTGCCGAAGTGAAAGAGGCGGAACTGAAGAGCTACTTGGTCGACGAATGTACGTTCAACGCGGACCGCGCCAGCAAGTTAGTTGCAGAGCTCGTGAAGTCGCGCGCCTCTTCGAAGCAGCGCACGCTAGCAGGCTTCACGGTCAAACGTTGTAAGCTCGGCTAGGCGCGGGCCGCACGCAGCGGCGCGCATACTCTCGCTAGCCGCGCGCTGCGGTTGCCGAGCGTTGACTTTTCGCACGCTGCGGTTACCGAGCATTGACTTTTCGCGCGCTGCATCTCGCAGCGGTCCGCGAAACAGCCGCGGCATCGTTGCTATCTGCGCGGCAAGCCGGTTCGCGGCAAGCCGGTTCGCGGCACGCCGGTTCGCGGCACGCCGGTTCGCGGCACGCCGGTCCGCGGGCGCGCTAGTTAAAGACGGCGTCGAACGCCTCCGCATCGAGCTCGAAGCGGCCAAACACGGCGCGTAGCGCGCGCAGCGCGCTTGCCTCCTGCGCGAGCGTCGCGAAGCTGTGTGTGAGCTTCACAAGCTCTAGCAGCAGCGTCAGTAGCGAGCAGCGGCCGTCGCGAGCCTCGCCGGCGAGCGAGCGGTAGCTCACGTTGAACTGGACGAAGAACTCCTTGAGGTAGAGCTTGTGCGGGCAGCGCGCAGAGGCCGGCTCGAGCAGCGCTAGCGGCGACCAGCGGCTCGCCTCGCGCTCGGTCTGCATAACTTCCGGCGCCACCGTTTGCCTGCTGCTGCGCAGACTCAGCACGCGGAGCTTTACCAGTTCCGCAGCGTACGCGCCTGCGGGCTCGACCGCGTCGGCGGGCGCGTCTCCGTGCGCGCGCAGCGCGCCGAACAGCTGCGGTCGGAACGCGTAGAGCTCGTGAGCGCCCAAAAACTCGCCGTTGAAGTACTGCAGTTCCGCCTGCAGCTCGCGCAGGAAGAGCGAGCGCTTCAGGATCGCCAGCTTTTCTGCGCTGCAGCTTTCTCGCGACGTGCACACGAGGTGCTCGAGCGGCGCTTCGGCCGCGAACAGGTTGCAGCGGAAGCGGCACGTGTTCGCGAGGTCCGCGGGCGGCGTGCGTAGCAGCAGCTGGCGGATCCACGCGGCCTCGGCGACGGAGAGTAGCACTGCGAGGTGGTTGCCGCTGGGCGCGTAGAGCGGGATCGACGGACAGTTTTCGTGACAGCGGTAGTGCTCTGCGAGAATGGCTTCGAGCACGGCGCAGTCATCGCTCGCGTTCGCGTTCGCGCTCGCTGCGACGCCGCTGCGCGCTGCGTTCTCGAGGTAGAAGCAGTGGGCCTGCTCGAAGCCGAGCATTTGCAGCGCGGTCGAAACGTTGAAGCTGCTGTCTTCCAGCACGCGCTGCAGGTTTTGCACTTCATGCCGCAGTCGGTCCGGTCGCTGCGCAGCGTACTGCGCGTGCGCCGGCAGCAGCTCCACGAGCAGGAAGATAAGCGCCTTCGGCAGCCGCGCGGCGTGCGTCCCGCTGACGTTGAAAAACGGCGAGCAGCGGAGGTAGTCCCCGCAGTTTAGCGAGAACGCGCTGTCGCGCGCCTTTTTGCCGTCGCCGAGCGCAAACTTGATCTGGTTCAGCTGGCGCGCCTCCGCCACGACGCGCGCGAGGCTCAGCTGCGCGAACAGCGGCTGCAGCGGCGACCACTGCATCCGCAGCGCGGTCCGCTGCGGCGGCTCTTGGCAACTAACTTCTTTCTGCAGCTCAATCTCAATTTCCACTTCATGCGTGCACAGCACTTCGGACGTGATCTCCAAGGTGGCATCGTAGTCGGCCGCCGCGCCGCGCGCCTCGCGCAAGCCTGGCGCGTCCTCAGTCGCGCTCGGGCCATCTTCGGCGCCTGCCACGCGCGGAGCCGTTTGCGCGAACGCGCTCTGGTCTGCGCGATGCACGAACAGCGCCTTTTGCAGCGCGAAGGACTGTTTTCCGCTGCGCGTGGCGGCGGCCGCAAGCACGCGCTGCAATTCCGGCCGCACGGCGGCGTAGTGGCGGTCGATCCGCGCGACCAGCGGCAGCACGGCGTCGCGTTTGCGCAGCGAAGCGCTCAGCACCCAGTTCAGCAGGCGCAGCGTGAGCGTGTCCGGCGAGCTGGAGATCAGCTGCGGCGCGTCGGCGAGCTGCGCGGCGACCTCGCGCGGAATGTAGCACACGAGTTTTTGGCCCGCGCCGAGCTGCCGCAGTCGCCACGCGCCCTGCACTAACTCGCGGAAGCTCATGTCACTGCCGACAGTCAAGAGCCCCGTGGCGCCGCTGCAAATTTTGACGTCCTGTCCGAAGCTGTTGAGTTGGTCGAAGAACACGAAGCGGTCCGCAATAGAGCCGCTAGTCACGCGCGAGAGCTCGTGTAGCTGTCCGTTGAAGTCGTTGCGCACGAGCACCTTCTGCTGCGAAGTGGGCTGCTCGAAGTAGAGCACCTCGCGGAAGCGCTGTGCCGCGTCCGCGAGCAGAACGGCGCGCGCGACCTCGCGATTCGGTAGCGAGGGCAGCAGCGCGCCTGCGTCTATCAGCACGCTGCACTCGTGCTGCAACAGCACGCGCAGCAGCGCGTCCGCGCTGCTCTCTCCGGGCGCAACGGAAGCGCGGCCTTCGTCGCGCTCTTCGGCGACGACGCAGCGGCACACCGCCTCGGAGAGCAGCACGCGCACCATGTCGACGTAGCCGGTCTCTGCGAAGTGGCACTCGCCGAGGTCCGCAGGCAGCGGCTCGTCGGGCGTCCCGCTGTAGCCTAGCCGCCGCGGACAGAGCAGATTGGAGCCGAGCACGAAGCCGTTGGCGACGAGTGACTCGCGGCTCTCGAGCACCGCGAGCGGCAGCAGCAGCTCCACGAGCAAGAAGCGCACGACGTGCGCGCTGCGGCGCAGGTGCGCGCAGATCAGCTCGACGAAGTGCGGGTCTTCGAAGTCTGTTTGGTCTAACGCGGAGAAGCTCGCAACGGGCACCGCGCTGCGCTCGAACGGCGCGAGGCTCTCCAGCGCGTCACTGTCGGCGCAGCCCTTGACCCGGCCGCGCGCTGCGCAGACCCAGGAGCGGTACGCGCGCGCGGCGGCGGACTGCTCGGGCGCGGCGACGTTTTCCTGCGAGCGGCGCAGCCGCAGCTCCGCCACGCAGAGCAGCACGAGCGGCGGCGCCAGGCCCGCGACGAAGTAGCTGAGGAAGGAGTACGCAGCGAGCAAGTCTTTGTTGGCGAACTCGCTGGCGGCCGAGGGCGTTTCCTTCGCGAGGTACGGCACGGCTAGGAAACGGCGTGTCAGCGCCGCGGCGGAAGACGGCGCGCGCGCGGCGGGCTTCGGCGCCGCGAAGCCGAAGTTGACGTTGTAGCGCTTGGTCAAGAAGTGGAAGCCCAAAAAGTTCGTCCACACGTCCATCAGCAGCAGGTGCTGCTGGCTCGCCGGCTCGGCGAGGTGCAGGTAGAACTGGCTGCGCGCGGCGCCACCCGAGTACGAGCGCTCGAAGAGCGTCGTGAAGTGCTTCTGGCGCAGGAAGCACTGCAACAGCAGTTGCTCGGCGCGCGAACGCGGGTCGTCGGCGGCGCCTGCGGCGCGCTCAGCCGGCCGCGCGGCCCCGCGGCACTCGAGCAAGCCGGTGAAGCGCGCGAGCAGCACGAACCAGCGCGCGACGATCGGCTTGAAGTGCTCCGCGTACACCTCGGCGTCCAGCAGCGCGAAGTGCGGGTCAACGGCGACCAAGTTGCGCCGGCGCAGCGCGTCAAACGCGCGCAGAAACTCTGCCTGCACGGCGCGCAGCTCGGCGACGTCCGCGGCGTTCAGCCGCCGCGCGAGCACGCAGCGGCACTCCAGCTGTTGCGGCGCGAAGTGGAACAGTTCGCAGAAGTGCATCGCGACCAGCCAGCGGAAGCCGGGCCGCAGCGCGTCGCCGCAGGGCTCGAGCCCGGCGTCGCGGAAGTGCGACTCGAAGTAGACGAAGCGGTCTGCGGAGGACTTTGCGCCGACGGGCCAGCGCACCTCGCTCGACAGCGGATTCATCGTCTTGTCCACCTCGTCCAGGATGAAGCAGCCGCGCTCACGCAGCAGGCTGAACAGAGTCGCGAGCCGCTGCAACTCGGCCGCGTCGGCGACGGCACCCACGCCGCGGCTGCCGTCGTGGCCGCCGGCAAAGTCCGCAGCGCGCTGCGAGCGCGGGTGCAGCGTGACGTTCCGCTTGAGCAGGCGGCGCAGCTCGCGCAGGAAGCTCGGGTGCGTTTCGCCGCGCAACGCGGCAGCGAGCGGCGCCCTGCTCGCGAGCGCGAAGCGCGTGAAGGCCACCTCCGCGGAGCGCTCGCGCGCGCCGAGCTCGTCCACAAACTGCGCAGCCGCGCGCAGCTTCGCGAGCTGCGGCTCCGCCGCGCCGCTGGCGGCCGGGTCGGCCTGCAGTGGCAGGCAGCCCTCCACGAACTTCAGGAAGAGCGCGCACACCGAGGCAGGGTCGGTTACTACCACGCCGCCGCGCGCCGCAAAGTCGCGGAACAAGGCGAGGTCCTCCGCGCTGAAGCTGCCGTAGCGGTCGAACGCGAAGCGCGTCACGCGGTAGTCGAAGAAGCGCGAGAGCTTGCTCGAAAGCGCGGCCTGCGTAAAGCGCAGCAGCGGCGTAGGCACTACGCAGCACACGAGCCAGCCGTCGTTCAGCAGCAGCAACGTGGTAAGCGGGTTCAGCACGGTGGTCTTGCCCTGTCCCATCATCATCTGCGTGCAGTACGGCGCGCCGCGGCGGACGTGCTCGTCGAGCACCGCTACCGTCGTCGCCTGCTGCTTCCACAGCAACAGCGCGTTCAGCACTTCGAAGCTGAGCAACTCCGCGTCCACCAACTCCGCGTCCACCAACTCCGCTTTCACCGACGCCACGCCGGAGCGAACTCGCGCGTGGCTCACGTCCTGTGCGAGCAAGTTGCGCAGCTGCTGAAACAGCAGGTCGTCTGAGCGCGCGGCGGGCGCCGCGCACAGCGCGCGCACGGCAGCCGCGACCTGCACGCACAGCTGCACGCGCGCGAGGCTCAGCAGCAGCGTCACGCGCAGCCAGTTCAGGCACGACTGCAGGTTCAACGGCATGCGGTACGGCGCGTCGCAGCCGTTGACCGACGCGAAGCTCAAGCGGCCCAGCAGCAACTCTCGGAAGGAGGGCAGCGCACTCAGCTCGCCGAGCTGCCGCAGCTGCCGCAGGTACTGCAGTCCGGGAGGTTCCGAGTCGAGCACAAGCAGATGCTGCGCTAGCGCGAGCAACGCCGCCTGCAGCCGCTCTTCGCGCGCGCGGCGCTCACGCACTGCCTCCAGCACGCGCAATAGGGACGTAGCCGGCACGGTTTCCGGCGGCGCCTCGCTCGCCGGCTCGGCCGCCGCTGCCGCAGAGTCCTGGCGCAGCAGCTTAGCGAACACCGGACTGCGCGCAAGCAGCGGCGTCGCGGCGAAGCGACCCAGCCGCCGCTGCGGCCGCGCCTCCGGCAGCATCGGCAGCAAGTGCGCGAGCGGACAACGCTCGAGCTGCGGCGCCGTCAGCGCGCAGAGCGACTCGGCGCTCAGCTGCGCGCGCAGCTGCTCCAGCACGACGCCGCCGTAGTCGCACAGCAACGCGCTGCTATAGGGCACGCAGCGCGTTTCGAAGCAGTCGCCCAACGCGACCGTCGCGCTCAGCGCGGCGCGCGGCAGCAGCGGCGGCGCGGCGAGCGCGTTGCCGCAGGTCGCGGCGTGCGGCCGCGCAATCGGCGCGTCTGGGCCGGCCGCGTCCGCTTTACTGCGTACGACCGCCTCGAACGCCTCCAGCGCGCTCGCCGCAGACGTGGCCGCCGCCTCGGTCTCCGCGCCCGCTTTGCCGACGGCGGCGGCGGCGCGGCGCTCCAGCAAGTTCAAAATCGCGCCAAACTCGCAGCGCGCGACGTCCGGGTGCAGCACCGCAAACTTGAGGATGCTGGCGCAGCTGCCGAGCGCGACTGCGTCGCACTTCGCGATGTAGCGGCACAGCAGCGCGCCGGCGTCGACGCCCGCCGGCTGCCCGCATAGCACCAGCTGCGACTTGCCGGCCAACAAGTGCAGCAGCGGCAAAAACGCGCTGCCCAACACGAGCTCGTGCGCGTTCCGCACGGCGCTCGTCACGCTGCCCAGCAAGCCTTTGCTGAAGAAGGTCGCGAACAGCCAGTCGACCGCGGCTTCCTCGCGTAGCTCGACGGGCGCCGCGGCCGCGCCGCGTGTGAAGTACTGCGCGACTTTCGCGAGCGCGCCGCTGCGTAAGCCGGGCGCGTCAAGTCGCGTCGCGACCAGGTCGAACGAGCAGTAGGAAGGTACGAACGGCTCGACCGCGCAGCTCGCGTCCGCGTCGCGGCCAAGGCGCTTGGGCCCAAAAGCGAGCTGCGCCGCCGGCAGACGCGCGAAACTGGGCTTGTGCGCCTCGTACAGCGCGTTGCCCTCCTCGCGCGACAGCCGCGCGCAGCCCTGCACCGCGGGCTCCGCGCTGAGGTACACGGCCAGCAGCGCGGCCACGTCCGCCTGCGGCAGCGCGGCGGCGAACGCGTCGCGCAGCGCGACCGCCAACAGCAAGAGTGCTGCGACGAACGTGACCGTGCAGCGCTGTAGTTGCTGCGCCGCGAAATTCAGCAGCCCAAACACCAGCGGGTGCTTGAGCAGCGCGTCGTGGACGGCGAAGCGAAAGCAAGCGGAGCGCAGAATCGCGCACGCGCCGCGGAAGTCGCCAAACACGAGTTGCAGGAAGAGCAACACGGCTTCATCGTCGTCCGCCTGCACCGAGAGCAAGCGCCGCGAGAAGTGCACGTCGAGCACGCAGTAGCCGTCCGGCGCGTCGGCGGCGGGGCCCAGCGCGGCGAGCAGCGCGGCGCGGCTCGCGCCGAAGTGGCGGACGAAGCTCGCGAACAGCGTCTTCTGCGACACCAGGAACTTGAGTTCGCCCGCCTCGTTCGCGAGCGCCAAGCAGCTGCGGAAAAACGGCGCGAGCGCCGCGTCGCGCGGCGTCGCGTCCGCCGCGCAAATGCGGAAGCCGGGGTACTCCTGCGCGAAGAAACCGGCGTCGCGCGTGACGAACGAGAGGTGGAACTGCGGCACGTCTACGAAGCTGACGCCGCAATGCGCGCGCGACTCGCTGGCCGCGGCGAGGTAGTCGCGCACGTAGCGGACCAGCGCGGCGTGCAAGTGGTAGAGGTGGTGGCAGCGGCAGCAGGTGAACAACTCGATCGAGTCGGCGTGCGCCGTAGTCTCGTGCGCCTGCAGCACACGCGCGAGGCCGGCGAAGAACTCCGCGTCGAAGAGCGCAGCGTGGCCCTCCGGCGCCGCGCTGACGACCAGTTGGTTGGAGTCGACGAACTTGAGCAGCGCCGCGACCTCCGGCACGGACTCGGCGACCGCGCAGTACTCTGCAGAGGGCAGCAGGTTGACCAGCCGACCGTTGCGCGCAAACTGCGCGAAGACGAACGTGTCTGCGTACAGCGCGTCCAGCGCGACGTCCGCCGGGTCCGCATTGAACCAGGTGCAGCGCGGCAGCGTCTCGGCGCGCTTCCAGCCGCAGCAAAACGGCGCGCTCTGGTCGCGCAGCGCGACCGCGAAGAAGTCGGTCGAGTACACGAATGAGAGCGGACAGCAGACGCTGCGCAGCAGCGCCGCGTAGTGCGCGCTGGTCAGCGCGTGTTTCAAGCACACGCGCTCCACGTCGCCGAGCGCGGCGCCGCAGAAGTCGTTGCCGAGCACGCAGCTTTCCAGCGCCTTCAAGCTGAAGGCCAGCGTCGGATGCGCGAGCCAGCAAGTCGCGTCCTGCAGCAGGCAGGCGGGTACGAAGTGCGCGACGCAGCCCGGCGCGAGCAGCTGCGAGCGCTGTGCGCCGAAGCGCTGGGCGAGCACGCAGAGCTGCGCCACGCTCTGCGTGAGCACGTCGCGCGACTCCGCAGCGAGCGCGCGGAGCGTGGCGCCGTAGTGCGGCAGCCAGCGGTTCACCGCGTCGAACGGCGTGGAGAGCTCGCCGAGCCGCAACGTCGTCAGGAAGGACGCGGGCGCGGGAGCCAGCGCGTTGCACTTCTGCGCACCGCGCCAGTCGGCGCCCGCGGCGCGCGCCGCGAGGAACGCGCCGTCGCTTTCGCAGCCGTCGTCTGGCGCTCCGTCGCCGCAGCGCTCCGAAAAGGTGCCGTGCGACAACCCGGAGTCGCTCGTGTAGACGATCGCGCGGTGCACGGCGAAGCCGTCGAAGCGCAACACGAAGCACTGCACCAGCGCAGCGCGCGACTGCGCCACGACTTCGACGAGGTGCTCGAGCGCGAGCGGCGCGTCGGCCGGCAGCGGACGCATCTCCGCGACGCTGCTCGGGCCGGGCTGCTGCAGAAAGAAGTAGTACTGCTCGGTCGCAATGGACGCGCGCAGCGCGCGGTTCTCGTACAGGCGCAGCGCAGCGAAAGGGCTCGCCGCGTGCCAGCGCGCCAGCGCGCTGTCTGGCGGCAGCGCCGCCGGCGAGAAGTCTGTCTGCCGCAAAGCGAACGCGCTCGTGACCTGTACGGCCGGCTTGCCGAGGTAGGCGCAGACTTCCGCGCCCGCGTCGCCGCCTTTGGCGGCCGCGCCTTCGTTGCCGGAGCGGAACATTGCTTTGAAGCCGAACAGCCCCGCGCGTCGCGAGGACGCGGCCGCAGACGCGGGCGCGTCCGCTTCTGGCTTTAGCTCGCGCTCGTGCTTGTACTGCTCGAGGTGGAGACATGCCAGCACTTCCTCGCGCACCGCCGCGCGGACCAGCCGCGCCGGCCGCGCCGCGCGACACAACAGCTCGATCGCATCGTGCACGCCGACGAACGCGCAGTGCGCGAAGTCTGGGGTCGCGCTCAGCGCGACGCAGCGCGCGTCCGAAATCTGCGCGCTGCGCAACAGCGGCGCGACAGTGCTCGCAAAGTCTGCGTTGCGCTGCACGAGGTCGGGCACGCGGATGAGCCCTTTGTCGAGTAACTCGAGCGCGCCGAGCTGAAAGTCAATCGTGACCGAGGCGCCTTCGGAAAGGCGACACACGCGCAAGCACAGCCGCGCGCCAGCGCCCGCCAGCTTCTCGGCTGCGTCCGGCGCGATCTCCCAGCCGCCGAAAGTCGCTGCGGCCGCGGCCTGCGCAGACTGATGCCCGAAGCTCTTGCCGCTCCAAGTGGAGCGCTCGACGATGCGGTCGCACAGCAAGTCGCGCAACTCGCGGTCCGCAAGCCAGGCTGGAATGCACGTCTCGGCCACGTCGTAGTAGATACGGAACAGCGCGTCTTTCTCGAGAAAGCGCTCCGCCGCCGCGGCGCGCGGCTCGGAGCTCAGCGGCGCGTCGGCCGGCGCCGCGTTCTCGCCGTCGCTAAACAGCGCGTCGTCTTCCTCGAGCACCAGTAGTCTGCGCTGCGCGACCGAAAGCTCGTCGTTCAGCAGAAAGAACAGCGCCGAGACGAAGTCGACGAATTCTTCGCACGACAAAGCCTCCGCCAGCGGCGCCGCCGCCGCTGCGGTGGGCGCCGCGGCCGCGTCGGCGGCGTCCAGCAAATCGGAAATTTCGCCTAGCGTCGCGCAACGCTGCGGCGCGAGGTGCATCGGCGAGCGCGCCGCGGCGCGCTCGGCGCTGCGCGAAACCCACTGGCTGTAGTAAATCATCACGAGCATCTCGCAGCAGATAACCGCAGCGTCTACGTCGAGGTCGGAGCAGCGCGCCAGTACTCCACGCACGGCGTGCGCCACGTCACCCGTCAAGCAGTTCGTCAGCTCGGCCACGCCGCGCAGCAGCCCCGGCGCGCGCTCCTCCAGCGCCTGCAGGCAAGTCGCGCTCCAGAACTTCAGTGCGCTGCGCGCGGCGCAGAGCTGCACTACGAACGCGACGACTTGCGCCGCAAGCGACGCAACGTGCGCCACGCTGCGCAGGCCCTCGTTCGCGGCGAGGTCTGCACTGCCGTTTTCGAGCTCCAGCGTGCGCAACAGCAAGCCCTTCAGCGCGAGTAGAAACAGCTCGCCGCTCGCGCCGAGCGTGTTGAGCAGCGCGTTGCTGTGGCCCGCGTTCGCCGCGCGCCACAGTCGCGTGTCGCGCACGTCCAGCGGGCCCGCCGAGAGCGGGTAACTCTCGTCGGTGCTCGGCAGCGCGAGCGCGTCGGCGTCGCGGCAGCCGACGGCGCCGTTGACGAAAAACGAGTGCGCCGTCAAGTCGCGGACGGCGCTCGCCATCAGCGCTTTCGGGTGTTGCCGCAGGAAGCGCGTCAGTAAGTCTGCGCGCAAGAACTCGTTGCCGAGAATCGCGAGCAGCTGCTCGCCGAGCGTGCAGCTGTCGGCTGCGGCAAAGTGCGGGACGACGCGCGCGTTGAGCACGGCTTCGTCGCGGAGCGACCCGACGCACTCAGCGCGCTTCGCTGCCCGTTTTGCGGCGGCGAAAGCTTCCTCCGCGCTCTCGACGAGCGCGTTGCGCTGGTCGAGGAAACAAAGCTGCTCCTCACCGAGCGCGCGGTAGTGCAGCACGGCTTTGTAGCACGCTGGCAGCGCAAGCACGCCGGCGACGGGCGCGAAGTCCGGCGCGGCAGTATCTTGGCTGAAAACGTCGAGAAAGCCGAGCCAGTCTTTGCCGCGCTGCAGCAACCCGCTCAAGGAGCGCAAGCCGGGTTTGGTTTTCTGCGCGACGCTGTTCTCGTCGAGCAGCCCGAAGCTGAAGGGCTCGTACGCGCAGCCGTCGCCGCCCCGCGGGCGCCCGAGCAGCGCGGCGCCGCGCGCGGCGCTCTGCCAAACCTCTCGCGCCTGCAACGCGGGTCCGGCGGCGCTGCGGGTCGAGAGCTCGCCGTCTGCGCCGCTCGCGGCGTCGCTGAGCAGTTGGAGCGCGCGGGCGCACCGGCGGCGCTTCAGCAAGCGCTCGAGCGCCTTGCTACGCAAACCGAAGTACTTGACGCGCATGGCGACCCCGCCGTCTTCCGCGGCTTTGTAGAGCACGGCGGGGCGCCGGAGCGAGTGCCGCACGTGGCCGAGTTCGCCGCCGGCGACGGCCTTGCCGAAGCTCGCGCAGTTCTCGACGAGGCCGGCGGCTACGGCGAGCACGAACTTGGTGCCGAGCGCGATATCGCGCAGGTCGAAAAAGAACTGCGCGAATCCGGCAAACGCGTCGAAGTAGGAGGTGCTCAGCGCGGAGGCGCCGACGCCCGCGTCGGGCAACTGCGGTGCGCTGCCATTCGCGAAGAGGCTCTGGCGCACCTGCGCGCTGCTAAGGTCGCACAGCCGGCCGAGTTGGTCGAGGAAGTGCAAGTCGTGCGCTGAGAGCGTGAGTCCGCACTGCTCGAAGTCGAAGATGGAGTAGTCAGCGGAGTCCGCGCCCGTGGCCAGTTCGAGCGTCTCCGCGGCCACGCTGAGCAGGTGCGACTGCGTCACGTGCAACGTTTCCAGCAACTCAGCAAAGCCGTGGAACTGCACGAGCGCGCGGCGCTCGGTCGCTGTGGCGCGCGGCGCGGCGCAGAAGAGTCTCGCGAAGACGAAGTCGCGCTCTTCGGCGGCGGTGAGCGTGCGCCAGAAGTCGAGAAAGAGCGCGAGCTGGTTCAGCGCGAGCGCGCTCGCGAGGCTCAGCGCGCGCGGCGAGAGGTACTCTGGCGTGGCTTCGAGCGCGCTGATGAGCAGGCACAGCCCGGCGTCGAGGTGGTGTCGCGAGACGGAGAAGAGCAGGCGCAGTCGCGTCTCAGCGTCGGGCGGGCAGCGCAGCGAGTGCGGCGCGGCGACGCTGCGGCGCACGAAGTTGTGGATCAGCGCGAGTTTCTGCGCCTTGTAGCTGCCGCGGCTCTGGTTTTCGAGCATCTGCAGATTGAATGCGAGCGTCTGCAAGTTGCGCAGCGACGTGAGAACGTCGAGGTGCAGCGCCGGCTGCAGCTGCGTCAGCCTGTAGTTCGACTGGAAAAAGACAGGGAAAGTCAGCAAACCGTTGCTCGAGTTGCGTGACAGCGCAGAGAAGGTCCGCGGCTGCGCGCGAGGCGGCTGCGTCGGTTCTTCTGCGTTTTGGTCCACAGCTTCCATTTCCTTTTCAGCCGCGTTTGTCGCCGCGTTTGTCGCCGCGTTTACCGCCGCGCTTACCGCCGCGTCATTGCCCGCGCAGCGCGCCGCAGCGACAGGGTCGGAGCACCGCTGCAGATACTCGAGGAAGGCGCGGAGCAGCGCAGCGTGCGCCAGCGGCAACCGTTCGCAGTGCAAGCGCAGCGCGTCCGCGGGCGAGCCGAGCGCGCCGGCGAGGCCCGCAGCGTCGCCGGCGCGGACCCAGCCGAGTTCGGCGGCTGCGCGCGCAAAGAAGTGGCGCAGCAGCCGCACCACGCTCCGCTCGAAGCGTGAGAGGCGCTCGGAGTCGAGCGTGAGCAGCGCGTCCTCTGCGACGCAGTGTTGCAGGAAGCAGAGCGCGACGGAGCGCTGCAGCAGCAGCTCGGCCGCGGAGACCGCGCGGCGACAGAAGTGGCCGGCGCGCGCGAGCAGCGGGTGCGGCACGGCGACGTAGGCGCGCGTCGCGACGAAGGGCAGCAGCCGCGTGTAGAGCGCGGGCCAGACCGCCGCGGGCGGGCCGAGCAGCAGGGCGTAGAGCAGCACCCAGAAGACCGGACTCAGCGGGTCCGCGGTCTTGGCGCGCCAGAAAGAGCAGAACGCGTGCTCGAGCCCGCACGCGCCGAAGCGCTCGCGAAACTTCTCAGAGGCCGCGTCGCAGTGGCAGAGCGCGAGCAACGGCGCCGTTGTGGCGTCGCACTGCGCGAGCAGCGCGAACTCCGCAGCGCCGCAGGGCGTCGCGCAAAGCACGACGGCCGCGCCCGCGGCGCGCGCCGCGAAAAAGCTGCGCACGGCGCGCACTTCGGCGAGACACGGCGTGCCGGCGCGCGCAGCGGCGTGCGGGCGGAAAACGTGCGGCGCCGCGAGCGCGGCCGCGACCTCCGCGGCCGCGAACTCCGCGTCCGTGGACGCGGCGCCGGCGAACAGAGCGCCGAGCAGCGCGCCGGCCGGCTCACCGGCGCGCACGAGCGCGCTCGGCCGCGCCGCTTCGCGCGCGTGCAAAAAGAGCGTCACGGCGGTAGCCGCTGACATGGAGCTGCGATTTAAATTTCGCGAAATTGCGCTGCGGAGCGGCGCGCCGCGTGTCGCAGCCGCGCTGCATGCGCACATTAATCTCAGGAGAATTGAATTAAGATGGTTGCGCAGGCATCGCTTTGTGGAGTGAGGTACCGTAAGTGTTGCACGCCGCGCCGCAGCCGCGCGCTACGAGCCGCCTCAGTTGGCGCCGCCGCGCTCGCTGCATTTTTTGCGCGAACGGCTGCGCGACAACCGCGGCCGCGCGGTCGACCCGTCACGGCTGCGCGGGATGTCGGTCGCGTTTCTGTTCGGCATGAACGAGTTGGTGAAGTTCCGCACCGCGGTGCAGCTACTCGCGCAGTTCTACCGCACCGTGAACGAGGCGAGCCACCGGCAGAAGCTCGAGATCATCTACGTGCCACTGGACGGCGAGGGCGTGGAAACCAACGCGCTGGTCCGCAGCATGCCGTGGCTGACGGTCGACCCGCTGCCCTCTGTGTTGCAGCTGTTGGTCGACAAGTTCGGCGTGCGCTGCGCGGGCTCGCCGTTCGCGCCGCGCGCGGGCGGGAGTTGCGCGGCGCCGAGTTTGATCGTCGTCGGCCCCGGCGGGCACGCGCTGCGCACGCTGCGGCTCGACGAACAGGTCACCCAACTCGCGCGCGAGCTGGACCGGTGGGACTACGCGCACAACGCGCTAGAGTAGCATGCATGCATTTAGAGCGGCAGCTCGATCTGCGCGGCCTCCGGGAAGGCCGCGCTGAGCAAGCCGCGGCGCGAGGCGAGCTTCGCGATGACGCCGTCGGAGACGAGCAGTCCCTGCTCTTCGAGCTCGCGGTATTCCTCCTTCTCGAAGCGCGTGAAGCCCCACTTCGTCGAGACGAAGATGCGCTGGCGCCCGGGGAACTTGTACTTCGCGCGCTGCAGCGCCTGCTCGGCGGCGGCGATCCTGTCCTCGCGGCAGCGGATGGACATCAGCACCTGCCCGATGTTCACGCGCGCCACGACGCCGTTCGGCTTGCCGAACGCGCCGCGCATGCCCGTCTGCAGACGGTCCGCGCCCGCGCAGGAAAGCATCTTGTTGATGCGGATGACGTGGTACGGGTGCGCGCGCACGCGCAGGTGGTAGCCTTCGCGGCCGAGCGTCTTAATCAGGTGGCGGTTCGCGGCCACGCGCGCAGCCTCCAGCGCTTCCGAAGAGATTTGCTCGTACTCGTACGAGACCAGGTGAATCACGCCAGGAAACTCTGAGACGTCCGCCTTTTTGCGGCCCGCGTCGAACATCTTGATTTTCGGCTCCGGCACGCCGCGGCAAAAACGCGACTTCGGGTACGGCTTGTTCTTGCAGTAGCGGTAGCAGCGAGCAGGTCGTCGAGCCATCTTCAATTATTCGAAAATAATAAACGGTAATTCCGTTAGGCCGCGCCGCGCGCAGCCGCCGCCGCGGAACGCGTGCGGGCGCGCGGCACACCGCGCCTAGCTCCAAACAGCCGTGTCCTCGCCGTGGCGGCCGCCAAGACGAAACAGATTTTTTAAATTTAAATTTCTTTCTGCCGATGAAGCTGAACATTTCGTACCCGGAGACGGGCAAGGTTTTGACCGTAGAAGTCGACGACGAGAAGCGGCTGGTGCCCTTCTACGAGAAGCGGCTCGGCAACGAAGTGCCCGCGGACTCGATCGGCGAGGAGTGGCAGGGCTACCTGCTGCGCATCACCGGCGGCAACGACAAGCAGGGCTTCCCGATGCTGCAGGGCGTCTTCTGCAACCACCGCGTGCGGCTGCTGATGCGCAAGGGCATGAAGTGCTTCCGCGAGCGCCGCAAAGGCTGCCCGAAGCGCAAGTCCGTGCGCGGCTGCATCGTCGCCTCAGACATTTCCGCGCTGAACCTGTGCGTCGTCGAGAAGGGCGCCGCGGACATCGCGGGGCTGACGGACGAGGCGCGCGTCAACCGGCTCGGCCCGAAGCGCGCGAACCACATTCGCAAGACCTTCGACCTGCCGAAGTCCGCAGACGTGCGCAAGTTCGTGGTGCGCCGCCAGATCAACGAGAAAACCAGCAAGGCGCCGAAGATTCAGCGCTTGGTCACCGCGGAGCGGCTCGCGCGCAAGCAGAAGTACCGTGCTGAGCTCGCGGAGCGCTCGCGCCGCTCGCAGGAGGCGGCCGCCGAGTACAAGCAGGTGATAAAGGCGTACAAGGCCCAGAAGCTCGCCGCGCAGGCGGCGTAGCGCGATTTACCGCGTAATTATGCGAAAGTAAATTTACACAGCGTAAATGTACCGAGCTCTGCTGGTTAAGTGGGCGTCCAGCTTGCCGCCGACGACTGCCGCTTGCGCGGCGGCCAGCGCGGCGCTGCAGCTCGCGCTGACGCTGCGGCTGCTGCGCTTTGATCAGCTGATGTTCGAGCCGCGGCTCGCCATGCGCCGGCTGCAGCTGTGGCGGTTTGCGACGAGCGCGCTGCTGCCCGGCACTCTGCTCAACGCGCTGTTTTCGCTGCTCTTCCTGACCCGCGCTTCGGCGCGGCTCGAGCGCAGCAGACACTTCTCGCCGCACGCGGGGCTCTTCCTGCTCGCAACGCTGCTCACTTTCGTGGCGATTGCCGCCGCGGGCGTCGCGACGGCGCCGCCCAACGGCGACCCGTACCTGCACGCGGCATACCGCAGCGCGCTGCTGATGATGGAAAGCCGGCTAGATCCGGACGCGCTGCTCACGGTCTACGGGCTGCCGATGCCCGCGAAGTACTACCCGCTCGCGGCGCTCGCGCTGGACGTCGCGCTCGGCGGCAACCCGCGGCACTCGCTGCTTGGCTTCGCGGTCGGCTTCGCCGTTTTCTCGCAACTCGACGCGCTGCGCTCCGCAGCGAGCGGCACGCTGCTGCCGCTCGCGGCGCGCACGGAAGCCGCGCTGAACCGCGCGCAGCGCACGCTCGGCCACGCCTGCGACACGTACGTGCTGCAGAGCACCGCGTTCGACGCGCTGCGCCGCCATGCGACTGCGCCCGCGCGCTTCACCGGCCGCGGCCGCGTGCTTGGCAAACCCAAGGCGCAGTGAGCGCCGCGGCTGCTCTGAGCAACCGCGCCAACCGCGGCTCCGCGAACAGTCACCAACCGACGTGCAGCAAGCGCCGGCCAACTGCCGCCGCGGCTGGTGGCAAGACGACGGCGCAGCCGCCGCGCGCGTCGTTCTCTAGCGGCGTGCGCCAGCATCGCACGCCGCTGTCGCACACATGACAGTTTTACAATTAAAGTGGGCGCGGAAGGCCGAGCGCAATGCGCTGGCGATGCTGCACACCGGCTCTCCAAAACGGTGCAAGCCCAGCGACTTTTACACGGCTAGCCGCGACAACATGAGCACTGTGTCGCCGCGCAGAAACAACTGCGCGCACTGCCGCTCCGCGACGACCTCCTGCAACTCTTCGCCGACCACTGCCATCCGACTGCGCACCTCTGCGACGTCCGCCAGCAGCAAATTCAGGTGCGCGTCGTAAACCTGGAGAATCCCGGTGTACGTCCGCGAACTCTTGCACTTTACCCAGACTTTGCTGCCCGTGCACACCGCCAAGTAGTCCACCGGCTCTGCTTGCGCGCACGCGTCACCTACTTTTAATCAGCGCGGAGATTTCCATTTTCCGTTTTAATTAGCCGCGAATTTCGCCGCCGCAGTCGTGTACGCACCGCAGCTCGACCTTCGCCAGACGCGCTGTTTGCTCGCGCGGCCGCTCGGCGCGCTCCAGCTGCGTGTCTGCAGCAGCCTGCCCGCCGTGCAAGTCGCCGCGCTCGAGCGCCTCGTCCGGCAGAACATGCAGTCGCTCTACGACGCGAACGCGCGCAGACCCGAGCAGCGCTACGACTCCGCGCAAAAGCTCGCCGAACTACAGTGGGAGGGGCACTTTTGGCTGCTGCTCGACGCCAGCGACCGCGTAGTCGCCTTTGCGAAGGTGCTGACCGACTGGTACGTTGAGATAGACGGCAGCGAAATCCGTACCGCGTGGATTCTCGAGTTTCAGTGCGCCGTCCCGCGTCGCGGGTTTGGCTCGCTGCTGTTGCAGACGCTCATCGAGCACTACGCGGAACCGTTGGGACTTTGCTACCAACTCACCAACGCCGGCGTATTTCGATTTTATAATAAATTTGGTTTCACCAAGTTCTCTGAAGACGACGGTATCGTCGAGCTCATCCGGCGCAAGCCCGACAGTCTGCGCTCTGCCTGATTTCACAGCAGCCCCGAGCGCGCGTGTCGATCTGTGCGCCTGATCGCCCTATGAAACTTCTCCCGAGCGATGAGCTCGAGTCTGGCGAAGAGCTCGAGCTCTTTGCGACAGCGCCGAGCAGCGAGTGCGCTGAGTGCAAAGCGACCTGCGCCAAATACAGCTGTCCAACTTGTCGAGCTGCCCTTTGCAGCAGCGACTGCAGCAAAACGCACAAAGCTCGGCACGTCTTCGACAGCGGCGCTGCTGCCGAGCACGCGGTGAGCGTGGCGGACACTTGCAGCTTCGAGTCGGATAGAAAGTTCTTCACAAAGATTGCCGAGGTGCTAGAGTCCGGCTCGCCCTACACGCAGCCGCTCTCGGCAGTCCACGACAAGCTTTTTCCGCAGTTGGAAACTGCCTTCCTCCCAAAAGCTGCGCAGCTTGCGAGCGCCAAACTGAAAAAGCGAGCGCAGAGTCTCGGAATTCTGTTCCGCACTGCGCCGTTCATGACGGAGCTGCACCGCTGTAACACTTCGCGAGCTTGTCGAAAGTATAAAAACGTGATCCGCTGGAAACTAGATCTGCAGTTTAACCATGCAACATTTACGCACCGCGCCGTGTCAAGCGATCGCAGCATTGCCGATGTCATCGATCAGTTGCTCACCGACTTGCTGCCAGCCGATTGGCAGCGCAGCTACCGCTTGCTGTTTCCAGACGAGTCGCTGCCGTCTAACGCGCGCGGGTTTTACGCCGTCGATCCCGCTGCGAATCTGAACACGTTTCTGCCCGGACTAATCGTAACCGAGCACGTGACACTGCAATTGGTGCCAAACGAGACGTGTTCTTTCGAGCCTCACAAGTGTCGTTGCGCAGCCGCCGCCGTCGACGTGCCTTTTTGGGCCCAGCAGAGCGGCCTCGTTCGAGGCAACTACTTGGCGAGCTATGAGAACCGATGTGTGCACGCCAAGATCGACCTTCCTGACTACACAGCGTTCACCGTGCTGAACCCAAATCAAGTCAACGTACTTGAATTTGCAGCTGCATCCGGTGGCTCAGAGACGGATGAAAACGAAGGAGTCAAGTTTCCAGTCAAGTTCGAATAGTTGGCGGTTCGGTAAACGGTAACCGCACTTCCGTGGTTTTACAACAACCGTTTCTATTGCAATTCAAATTTTTGCGAACTGTAGCAGCAAAAACGCTGCAACAAACAACAGCAACGGCCTTGTGAAGTTTTTAGTATACACAAAGTGACAGTGATCTAAACTCAGTATCTTCTCTAAACTAAAAAACATGATAATTGAATCGTCAGTTGCAAGCGCGTCATTACTCGAAAGCGCCCTTCTGGTGAAACTTTTGCTGAGTGAAAGACGAACTGTAGAGTCCGGATTGTCTTGATAACGCGATGCCTTTGAAGTGCCGAACTGCGCTCCAGCATTCTGTACTGCACGCTGCTTCGATATGGTGTTCGATGGCAAGGGCCTATCGATTTGAAGCTTGGCGCGCAAATCATAGTAGGTCAGCGGATTAAGCAATGACATTAGAATAAACGATGACAACTCGAGCTTTGCTCGCATATTTTTCTCAGCGGGATTGATAAAAAGCTCAGCACCGCGATCTAGCACAGATTCCAAATCCTTCTTTTGCCTCACCTGACAGATAGCAACATATCGATGGCGAGGACTGTCTAATGTAAGCCAGTTCTGCGCTGAATAAAGCCTGAGAAGTACTGCTAAAGTGCTACATATCTGCTTTCTGCCGCTTGGAATTCGCTCGAATGTAACGGGAGTGTATGGAAGGCTGCTACCTCCTTTCTGAGCGAAAATATATGCAAGAATACCTCTGCTTGTTTTACTATAGTGAGCCAAAGTCATGGTTGCGTATGGATAGCTGTGCGTAGTGTCGTTATATACGCTTCGTGATATCAGGTGATCGCTAATAATTGCTAGAAAGATCTCGGTAATTGCAAGGATGAGCTTGTGAGTCCGTAATACTAGAAAAGTGATCACGTATTTCTCTGAATTTCTGTAATCTGATGTCTGTCCATATAATATAAAATGAGCATCATAAGTCATGTTAGCAAAGCCAAATGGCCTATTTACAGATTGCATTAAGCGGGAGTCTGGCTTCCTGCAATAAGGCGAGAGTTTGAGTGAAACAGCTGGCGAGTTTCTTATTTTCTGGCTGTTCACATGTCTGACCGTTAAAGCTAGCGAATGGTCAGTAGACAGCACAGGGCATTGAAGAGGTAAAACACAACTGTTGCTTTTCAGAGCACGGTTAACCTTTACGTTGTCACTGAGGCAGCCGACAGATTTTTCTACCAATCTGTGACTGTTTATCAGCAACATAATTTTTTTTTTAACGCTAACTAAGTAGGATGGAGATCTAACTAAATAAAATAGCTCCTGTTGTGGTTCTTGTTCATGGCTTGTTTTAGCAATATCAAAGGGTTTAAAACCCTCACCTAGACGTGAATTATGCAATGCTTTTCTACTTGTTCCTAACTGTTTGTCTAAGTTGGAATAACTCTGCTTTGAAACTGACCGAGTCGCGGTACGACTCGCAAGAGGCGGCAAGAACGTTTCACCTGTTCCACTGAGCAATATGCTGCACTGCAAATCTCGAATTGAGCCGATGTCGTAGTGCAAAGGTACGAAAAAGCGTCTCGTAGTATCAGTATAGCTGAAAAAATGGATGAGTCGTATCGGGTGAGTGAGACGCACGTACCTCGTTGCTGCTATCAAAGCCAGAAGTCTGTAATTCAACCCGCTAAGTGTACTATGCTCAGAGTTAGTTCGAAGGCTCCGTTGTGCGAACCGGTGGCGAAGCGAAATTCTTCGCACCGAGGCACAATTCAATGCAGTCTGCTGAGTGTTCGCATCGTTGTCTTGACCAGTATATGTTTTTCTTGGTTTCGGACGTTCAAGACGAAGCTCAGACTCCTCGACTGTTATGGTAGACTTAGCAGAACGCGCTGGAAGATGTTGAGGTGTTCTGTCCAAATCTAGTTGTGGTTCGTCGAGCTTACAGCGATCAATGCTTTGCGCTATCTGCAAACAATATTTTGGCTGGCTCTGATGCAACAACGAGAATGGCAATCTGAGCTGTGTGCAATAGTTATTACTGTGGGCAACGCTGTCATAGCAAGTTGAACTGTAGCGCAGTTCTAAATCGCGAAATCGGTTAAAGCTCAGGTAATGCGCTGCCAATCCATTTTTCTCAAATGCGTTGATCATGCCATTGTGCCCACTGATTCAATTATTATAGAAAAATGCGCAGCGTGCAGCAAAAGCTCGGCATTTTGCTCGCGCAGTTATTAGGAAAACTAGGATGTTGAGAAATATTTTGATTAATCAGAATGGTATATTTGTTCGATTCTTATATGTCTCTTGTTACTTGCGCTTAGATCAGCGCATCGAGTGCAAAAACGAGTTTGCACTGTTTTGTAATGTAGTTTGTGACGCCAGGAGTCAAGTTGGTGCCACGCGATGAACATATCCGCCCTTGTCGACCGAGCTGCGAAAAACCGATTTGATTACAGCGGGCAGAAGCGCTCTAAATTTGCGGATGTCGTTAATGAGCTGCTACAGCGTGAAGCGCAGACACTCAAAAGGTCCGAAGGTTTTTATTTGGACGTCAGCAACAACTGCTTAGTCAGTGTTAACACGTCGTCGCTGCCGCACTCCGTATTTTTGTCGAACCTGACTGTTCTGAATGCAGCGTACAACTCGATTAATTCATTGAGCACCGGCAATCTTCTCAAGCTGACTGTGTTAGACGCTTCACACAATTTTTTGTTTGCGCTGCCCTCGCTGTCGGGGAACCATCGGTTGAGATCTCTCGACTTGTCTTTCAACTCAATAAATTCCCTGTCTCAAGTTTTGCTGCCGAGCAGGCTGGCTCATATAAATCTCAGCAACAACAACATAGCCATCCGCCCTTCAGAATTGATAAACTTCTTTGAGCGTTGTGTCGCATGCGGCTTACTCCTTACTGAGCTGTACCTCGCTGGAAACCCCGTATGCGACTACTTCGGTTACTACTGGATCTACGCAGTATATTACCTTCCCTCGCTCACTCGTGTCGACAAGTGGGAATACCGCGAAGATGGCTGGTACGACACAGAAAGCAACCTGCGGCAGATAGAGCATGGTTGGATTAGCCGTATTGACATACACCAAGGTTGCTATTTGAAGGACATGACCTTGCTTCCGCTCTCAGATTTGGACAAGCACTATACAGAAGCGCTAAAGAGCGGCTCGCAGCAATCCGGGATACACAGCTACCTGGCATCAGTAGTGCTTCGACCAGCGTTTTACAAGTACTTGTACGTACCCAGAGTGGCTGGGTTCTTGTTTGGCGCTGTGACCGAGTTTTGCGAGGCCACGAATATCATGGACGCGGTTTTGTTAGACGAGTTCTTCAAGTACTGCAGAATGTGGTTTCGGTTCGGCCCTGAGGAGAGAAAGTACTACATGAACTCGGCAGCGGAGCAGGAGGAAAAAGACGAAATAGCTGCTAACTTCAGTATTCTGGAAACCACGATTGCCAGGCTGAGCGAGGAGACGCGATACAGTGAACAACTAATGTTTGTTTCAGCTTCGTTGTTCTATTTAGCGACTGAGTCTCACCTAAACATCGGTGCTCAGGCGCTACATCTTTTAGTGTCGCGGTCATCTGCTCTGAAGCTTAGTTCAACGCTAGTGACGGATTCTGTCAACGAGATTTTGTCGATGTTTGTGCGGAAGACTGATTACGAGAGAGCGATGTTGTTTTGTTCAGCGCTAGCGCGATTATGGCACGCGCTTGATATAGGTCGGCTCGTGCACGCGCACACGCTTGATTTGTGTTATCGGTTGTTTGTCCATCAGTACTATTCTTTAGATTTGTTGGCGACCGCGTTACTTACGCTAAAATTGCAAAGCTCGAATAGCCTTCTCCATGTGATTAACACATATGTTTTTTCTCAATGGAGTGCGCCTCGCTTTGACGACGTTTGCCAACTTGCGCGGAACATTGATTCCGATTCTCTGTCGGATGAGCAACGCTTTGCCGCTCTGTCTGAAATTGTCCAACTTAGCTACAAACTGAATATGATTGACCTGCTTTTGACTGGAGGCGTCAGACTCACTGAGGGAGTGCGCGAAGCCTACGAGCAGTTTGTGTTTGGAGCTCTTAGTTGGTTGGCGGATATTATAAATCCGTTCGAGATGGCGAGTGAAGCTGAACTAGATTCCCCGGTTCTCAAAGTGGATAAAAAGCAGCTAGGTTCTGCCGGATACTTGACGCAGCTGGAGAAGTCGCTGTTGCAGTGGAAGGTTCTTTGCGCGTTTTTAACGAACTGCTATATTCTGGCTGCGCGTCATATTTCACTGTCCGGTAACGAAGCACTCGCCACAATGCGTAAGACGTTTATTGACTACCTCTGTTTGATGCTGATTGGCAACTACGAGTTGTTCAAGTCAACCTTAGTAACAGCTGCTATCGAAGCGCTGTGCATGCTTTTATCCAAGCAAGACCTTCGTTCGAAACTGTTAAGCAGTGTAAACAAGGTGGTGATGGCAAGCCGAGACGGCAAATCCGTGTTGCAGCATATTCTGAAAGAATGCCAATACCTCGGAACTAAGGAGGTGGTGTTGACGGTGCAAGCGCTGTACACTCCAACCTCGAGTAAGCTTGCTTTGAGTGTAGCGCCTGAGACTCTCGATGTGAACTTTATCTGTGTTATGCTGGCGTTTTTGAATCAGAACCTGAACGCGCTAATCTTTGACCTGCGCATCAGCGAGCGTGATTCTGAAATCGTCAGCCTCAAGCAGTTTACGCTGTTCATCATCTCGCGCATTGAGAATGCGGACGAAAAAGAAGACAGAAAACGTTTAGAAGCTATATTGCCGCAGCTGAAGCGGTTCGTACAATCTGAGTTCTTGTTGAATTCGTTCTTTTACAGCGAAATCCGCACAGTGCTGCACGCTTTTTGCCAAAACAGCACTTATGAATCCTCGTTCGATATAGTGGTTTTGCTGCTGTCAAACATGCTGGACAGGTACAAGCAGGAAGTGTATTTGCTGGATGACAAAGACCTTATAAGTTTCTTAGACGACTTGATGAGTTTCATCAAGAGCTGCCTTGCAGACGCTGTCTTGGCGAATAACGATCGAGTGCACGAGCTGGCACTGACATTTAACAACATTTGCAGTCTGCTGATTATCAAGCAGGATCTGCTGCTCATCAGCGACTACGTGCTACCTGCGATTGAGAGCGTGCTGGCGGTCGAGCAGCACATCGACTACTCGCATCTGGACTCGTTGATCGAGAGGAACTGCATCGTGCACAAAAGCGTGGAGTGGATAGTAGACGTGCTGCACAGGTTACGGACAAACTCAAAGGTTGCTGTTCGCCTGCTGTACACGTTGCACGACGTGTTGCTATACAAACACCCGAGCTACGACATGAAGTCTTCGGAACTTTCTATAATGACTATTTCGTTCGAAGTCATTCGGCTGAGTTCGTACGATCTAGAGGTTTTGGATCGGCAACGCCTGCTCCCGACGCAATTACGCGAGGAATACAACTTTTTCATCGACAAGCTTCTGCAGCCGTACATGCTGAAGAAACTGCTCAGTTATCTGCGGTTCTTTCTGGGTAGCGTTCTGCGCAACAATCTGCATGAAGTGCAAAGACCAACGGCAGCGCAGACACAGTGGATCGGCTTGATGAAGTCGTACATCGAAGACTGCGAACTCAACCCCGACCGAATTGATGAAATCACTAGGCAGTTTCGGCGCTCTGTACGCTTTGCCTGCGAGCCGGACATCGCCGGCGCAGAAATGGGGGAAATTCCGAACGAAGCCGGAAACGCGCAGAAATGGACGCTGTGCAACTTGCTCAACAAAAGTCTGCTGCATGGAAACGACATCAGGGGCACAACAGAGATGCGAAGTAGTTTGCTGCTGGTGACGCGGAAGCCAATCCTGTTCAACTCGGGGACGGAGCTGCTTGAAGTCACTCCGGCGATCACGGCGCACTGTTTGCTCAACATCTTCTTGTCGATATTTGCCGTGCACAGCTCGAAGCTGCAAGTGGAGGAGTTGAGGGAAATGTTGCTTGAAGAAGAGACGTTCCACAACCTCGTGCAAATGGTCTACAGCGTGAACGGAGACCTGACGCTGTGGACAAAGCTGTTCAAGCTTCTTTCGTTTTGCCTGGGCATGGGCATGAACACGCAAGCGATCAGCGCGAACTATGTTAAGACCTGCGCAATGCTTTTCAATGCGCTTGGGCCCATCATAAAGGAAATAGCGGTGCACGTGAACGTCGAGCTAACCGTCGGAACGCTGTTATTCAATTTCGAGAGCGTCGAGTCAGGCCAGCTCGACGTTGCAATGAGCAACACCAGGTTCTTGCTGCTGCTAGGCGAGTTGCTCTCCTTCTACGACTTGTGCGTGCGACAGCTGCGTTACATTCGGTTCAGCCGTTACAAGCTCATCAACGCAACCTGTGTCGAGCTGTGTCTCAACTACGTGCGACGCCGTGAAGTGTCGGTGGTGGTCGCGGGCTTGATGCAGTTCGACATTATGTTTACGGTCGGCAGCATTTCCGGCACGGTCGGCGGACGATGCACGAGGTTGACGAAGGTGAGCGCGTACTACAGAGTGCTCATGGAGAGCTGCGTGGAGCTGTTTCGTTCGTTGCGGCTCGTTATGCCGCACAGTGCGGTAATCGCAGAGCTCAATGAGTGTGTGTCGCCGCTGCTGCGGTGCGACATAATTCCGAAAGCCGCAGTGATGCAGAAAATCCGACAGAATATTGACATAGGCGCCTTTTGCGTTTCAGAGGAGCAGGTACTGTCGGAAAAAAGAGACCGGCCCGAACGCATCCTGGAGATACTCGAGTGCGTAGTGCTGTTGGGCGATAGGTGGCTCGAGTTGTACGCTGTGCGGACTTCTTATTCAATACTGTTCTACAGCTGCGCGGACGGTGCGTTTTCGTTAGTGAAAGAGCTGGGGTTCGCTCAGATTAAGCACTGCTTGCTGAGTCCAGTGATGCGTACTGTGACGTTCGTGCTTGTCTCGTCGGACGTGTACCACGTGGTGCTGATGAAGGGCGCGAAGGCGGTAGAGCTGGGCGTCGAAGTCGCGAAGCTGGCGCGGAAGGCAAGTGGGAAGCAGCTGCACGCGACCTTGGACATCGCTGCGAAAATTTCCGTGACAGGGCTGTACTCTTACTTTCGCTGGTCAAGCGGCGCGAGGCTACTGATTGTGCCGGTGAGCTCGCCGATCGGGCTGGCGTATTTGGCGCTCAGCGCGGATTTGTGTGGTTTGATATCCGTGGATTTTTCGCTGTGGTACTTGCCGAGCGTTGAGGCGCAGGAGAGCGTGAATGGGTCGAGTGACGCGTTGCTGCGCAGTTCGATAAACTCGGAAAGGTGAGTTGCAGCGTGCGAAAGTCAGTCCGATTGTGAACGTGCTCAAGAATTTTCTGGGATTCGAGAACAACGCGCACCTTGTGCAGCACGCGTTGACGAACACGAGCAACAGTTCGGCGCAGGTAAGTAGTCAGAGCGGGTTCTTAGGCAGACGCTGCGCGCGACGAGAGCATCCTGTTGGGGAACATTCCGCACTGGACTGGCGACGTGCAGCGGCGCAACCTTGCGCTGAAGGTGCACGAACAGGAGATATCGAAGCGGAAGAACGCCCGAAAAATTTACACAGTGGTGTTCAGCGCCGCGGTCGAGGCGTTGAAAAGCGCAGAGTTCGCGGGTCTCGAGACACTGGAAGTGGCGCTGACGTTTGAGAAGTACGACGCGCTGGGTGCAGGAAGCAACTCGCCGTTGGACGGGCCGCAGCTGAAGCTGCGGTTTTACACTCCCGCAGACCTGGACGCGTGCCGTAGCGCGTTGCTCGAGACGCTGATGCAGAGCGAGAAAGGCGACGCGTGGAAGCGAATTTGGTACACAGAAGAGCCGCGGTGAACGCAGATGTCCCGAGGATAGCGATCGTTTTTTGTGAGACGCACATCAGCACCTGTTTGGAAAGCAAAAAGTCGGAATGAAGCAAGTCCTCGGTTGGATGCTATTTGCGGTCGCTTCGGCCACTGTGCGCTCGGGCAAGCAGCACTCGGACGCAGTGTACACTTGTCCGGAGACGTTTACTCTGCAGGGCAAGAAATGCGTGCGGCAAACACATGTGATCGGCAACAAGCGGTGCGCGCAAGGTACTCTGATGGCGGACAAGTGCGTCGCGCCTGCGCAGCCGCTGACCTCTTGCCCGACGGGCAGTCTGCCAGTGGCGGGCGGCTGCCAAATCAAGGAGCAGTTGTCGCCGGAGATGGTATGCCCGCCGGGCGCGCACGACATCGGCGGCACTTGCGTGACGTACAACGTCACGGGGATCGTGGAGGTCTGCGCCGCTGGCGTGTTCGAGAAAGGCGAGTGCGCGATTTACGACTACTTGCCGCCGATGCGCAAGACGGGGTGTCCCGTGGGCTACTCCGAGGCGAAGGGCAGCTGTTGGAAGAAGGCGCACCTCGAGTGTTCCGCGCCTTTTGTCGGCAAACGGCACTTGGCGGGCGTGCAGCAGCTCGAGACGATCGAGCTGCGTCCGGAGCTGCAGTCGAAGTACGCGCCGGGCACGTCGAAGGTCGCGATCAAGTCGAAGGACTGCGAGGTTAAGCTAGAGGCGACGCCGATCGTCGAGCTGTCCTGCCCGGCGAACTCCACGCTGCTCGACGGGCGCTGCGCGGTGAAGCGCGTGGAGCCGACGCAGATTGCGTGCTCGCTGGGCGAGTCGTACAAGTGCTTCCCGACGGAGCCGGTGCGCGGCGCGTTCAAGTGTCGGCTGGGCTACCTATTGAACGGCGACGTGTGCGAACGCACGACGCTGATGAACCGCGAAGTGCAGTGCAGTCCGGAAGACTTCCCGGGCCCGAACGGCTCGTGCATCAAAGTGCTTGGCGAGGCGATGGTGCAGTGTCCGGCGGGCGCGACCTTGTCGGGCGACGTGTGTCTGAACACCGACGTGGTCGAGCCGCAGGTGCAAGTGACCACGACCTGCGTCGGCAAAGACTGCTACAAGTAGGCGAGAGCAAGCGGTGCGCGCGCTATTCGAACGCGAAGTATGGATCGCAGTGTGGACGTACAAGCAGTTTTTTAGTAAGGAAGTTCGGCTTGTGAAAGCCTAGCAGGCGGCTACTGAGCAGCAGTTCGTGCTCGAGCGCTTGATGCAAGTTTGCAATCGCGACGCACAGCTTGCTGGGTTCCAGCGCGGCGAGAGCGTCGCGCAGGAAGCCGTTGAGCGCGGTGACGAAGCGGCCTTCGTCTGCGTACCAGCGGCTAGCTTGTTGCGCGAGCGCGAGGACGGCGGCGATCTGCTGGGAGCGCGTGAAACTTACGGCGGGCTGCAGCTCGGGCGGGACGGCGCCGAGGTGCGCGAGCGAGACGGGCGCGGGCGCGCGCGCGGGGCGCGTTTCGTTAGAGACCACGCGCACGAGGTCCAGAATGAGAGCGTTGTAGTGCTCGGCGAGCAGCGCGCGTGCTTCGTCGAGCGCTTCGCTGAAGTTCGCGGAGCGGATCCGCGGCAGCACGTCGGGGTTGACGCCGCTCTTGAGCACGAGGTGCCGGAAGAGCAGCGGACTGGTGGCGGGAGCGGGTGCGGGAGCGGCGGAGCAATAGGGGCAGCGGAGCTCGCGCGGCTCAAACAGCGCGCGCAGGTTCGCGTGCGCGAACTGGTGGTCGAAGCTCTCGAGCACGCGGCGCGTCTCGGGCGGCACGCATGGAGTGAAGAGGAAGCTGCGCGCGCCGCGACAAACCGGACAGCTGCGCGCGGCGTCGTCGCGGCCGGCCCACGCACTGGGAAGGCGAGTTTGCCGAGACACCGAGTTAATTCATATTTATATGCAAAATGCGTGAGGCGCCACGCAGCAGAGAGGCCGCGCGCGGCGCGCGCTAGCAATGGACGCGGCAGGGTGCGCGTGCGTGGGCGCGGCGCAGACTTTCGTGGCCTTTGAAGAGCTCTGTGCACGCTGCCAGCGCCGCGTGTGCGCGTACGCGGATGCGCAGGGGCTTGGCGCGCTGTGTCGCGCGCGGCCAGCGCAGGCGGCGGAGGGCGAGCTGGTGCGCGGGTCGTCGCCGGCGGGCGTGGCGGCGTTGGCTGCGACGCGGCGCGCGCGCGAGCAGTGGCGGCGGCGCGTGGCTGCGGCCGCGCACGAAAGCGCGGCGCTGCTGGCCTCGCGCGACCGCGAGAGCGAGTTGGCGGAACAGCTTACGGAGCTGCGGCTGTTGAACGCGTATTTGCAAGACTTGCGCGCGGTGTGCCTGTTGAACGAGAGCTACTACATCTGGGTGGTCGACGAGGTCGGCTACATCAACGGCGCTCGCGTGAGTCTGCTCGACGCGGACTGGAGCGGGCTGGAGGAGGTGAACACGGCGCTCGGCGACGTGGCGGCGTTGCTGCGGCACATGGCGAGCGTCGAGCAAGTCGCGTCGCCGGTGCGGCTGCTGTGCTACGGCGCGCGCTCGATGGCGGTGGACGCGGACAAAAAGGTGTTGCCGCTCTTTTTATCGACGCGGTTTATGCTGTTCCGGCTGGGGCTGCCGCAGTTCAACGCGGCGCTCAAGTGCCTAGTGGACTTGTTTGTGGCGCTCGCGGCGGCGCTCGCGGCACGCGCAGGCACGACGTGTCCGTTCGCGGTGCGCGCGGACTACAGCATAAAAGGGCACGGGCTGATGGTGGAGATGCAGAAGGAAGTAGAGTGGGCGGCGGCGATGCGGTACTTTTTGATTAATTTAAAGTGGGCGATTTCTGAATTTCACGCGCACAACCGCTCCGAGTTTTGATGGACGAGCGCGTGGGTGAGAAGCGCGCGGGCGCGGAGCGCGCGGCGCTCGAGCCGGCGGTCGCGTCGCAGCACCGGTTTGTGCTGGCGCGGCTCGAGGACGCGAAGCTCGAGCTGGTGACGCTCGGGAACGGCGACATCGTGCTGCGGCACGGCGTGCGCATCTGCGACGCGCCCGCGCTGCGCTGCCCGCTCTGCGGGACGGTGTCGAACAACGTGTCCGCGGAAGCCGTGAACTACTTCGACTTTCTGAAGTCGGCGCTCGCGAAGTTCCAGGGGAAGGCCGCGAGCGCGGCGCGGCACGAGCCGGGGCTCGAGCTGGAAGCGGAGCGCGAGCTATTCTCGCGCATCCCGCGGCACTTCATCGTGGACGGCTACTACCGCACGTTCTTCCGCGAGGAGTGCCAGCTCGGGCGCGGCGCGTTCGGGCAGGTGTTTTTGTGTCACCACTTCCTCGAGCGCATAAAGCTCGGCACGTTTGCGGTGAAGAAAATTCCCGTCGGCGACAGCCTCGAGAACTTGCAGGCGATGATTCGCGAGGTGAAGATGCGCGAGTCGCTCAGCCACCAGAACATCGTCTCGTACAAGCACAGCTGGCTCGAGCTGCTGCAGGGCGCCGCGCTCGAGTCGGTGCCGGTGCCCTGGCTGTTCGTGCTGATGGAGTACTGCGCGGGCGGCAGCGTGGAAGAGGTGCTGCGCAACACCTACGAAGTCGAGCAGTCGAGCCTCACGGACTCGGAGGTGTGGCTGATTTTCCACGACATCATCAGCGGACTGCAACACTTGCACCACAAGGGCATCGTGCACCGCGACCTGAAGCCCTCGAACATCGTGCTGAAGGTGACCGAGGAGATTTTCGCGGACGGCGAGAAGCACGCGCAGGTCTACGCGTGTCTCGCGGACTTCGGCACTTCGGACTACATTTCGAGCAGCCGCTCGGGGCTCGGCTACACGGGCTCGCTCGAGTACACCGCGCCGGAGCTGCTGCGCGCAGACGCCTCCGGGCGCTTTGTCGAGCGCTACCGCTTCGAGAACGACATGTTCAGTTGCGGGCTCATCTTGCATGCGCTCGCGTTCGGGCAGCTGCCCTTCGAGCTCAGCGGCAGCGACGCGAAGTCGCGCACCAAGTTCGAGGAGCAGTACCGCGCGCTCTTCGCCTCGGGCGTCTGCGCCGAGCGCGTGCCGTTCGCGACGCGCTGCGCGCCGGCGCAGCGGCCCGAAGTGATGCGCAAATGTGTCGCGGCGCTGTTGCAGCCGCGGCCCGAAAACCGCCCTGGGACAGACGCTCTGTTGCGCTTTCTGCGCAGCGGCTGGAGCGCGCTGGAAAAGTGCGAGAAGTCGATATTTACATTTCGCGAAATGTTGGCGCGGCGAATATTGCAGCGGGATTCGTCACATTTTAAAATTTCGCTTTGTAGCTAATGTTTTTCCGAACCAGACCCAAGATCGTAATCGTCGGCGCCGGCGGCATGGTGGGCGCCTCGACCACCTTCAGCATCGCGTTGAAGCGCATACCGTGCGACATCGTGATGGTCGACGTCGCCGAGAAGTTGGTCCAGGGCCAGTGCGCGGACATCCAAGACGCGCTGACTGACACCGTCGCCACGGTGCGCGTGGGCACGTTCAGCGACATCGCTGACGCGACGTTGATGATCGTGACCGCGGGCCTGAAGCAGCAGCCCGGCGAGCCGCGCTCTGCGCTGCTGCGCAGAAACCTGAAGGTGCTAAAGAGCATCTGCTCGCACGTCGACAAGGAGCGCTCGCCACAGCTGTGCATCATGATGGTCTCGAACCCGGTGGACGTGCTCACGTACGCGGCGCAGAAATTCACTGGGCTGCCGCGCGCGCAGGTGTTCGGCTCCGGCACCGTGCTCGACACGCGGCGCCTGCGAGGGTTCGTCGCGAAGCGGCTCGACGTGGACCAGCGCCACTGCCACGTGAACGTGGTTGGCGAGCACGGCGACAAGCAGGTGGCGGTGTGGTCTTCCTCCACGATCTGTGGCGAGAGCATCGAAAAGTTCTGCGCCGCGCGCGGCATTTGCGCGAAACAGCTCGCAGAGGAGACGATGAAGCGCGCGTATGAAATCATCGAAAACAAGGGCGCGACCTACTTCGCGATCGGCGCGACCGTCGCGGACGTGTTGCACAACTTGCTGTACGCCAAGGCGTCGATCCAGCCGCTGTGCACTTACAGCGAGGAGTTCGACTGCTACTTCTCGCATCCATCGTACGTCGACGGCGGCTGCAATGTGCGCTCCGTGCCTGTCAAGGCCTCGGAAGATGAGGTGCGCCGCATCAACGACTGCATCGCCTCGATCAAGGCGCAGTGCAAAGAGGTGGACGCATTTTGCGCGGAGGAATCGGCGTAGCCGCCGCGCGCAGCGCTCGGCGCTGCGATTCGCACGCACAGTCGTGCAGTAATTCCTGCATTTTTAAGAGTTGTAAAGTTTGCGTAGAACGGCCGCCGCACGCACCGGCGCGCTAAAGCAGTTTGTTCAGGAGCTGTACGTAGTCGATCTTGTCGCCGAGCTGCGCGAGGTTGACTAGCTCTTGGCGGTCGTGCTCGGTGAGCGCGGTGCCGATCGTGCGGAGCACTTCGTGGAACTCGCGGCTCGAGATGTAGCCAGAGTTTTGCGGGTCGAAGGTCTTGAACATTTCGGTGAGCCGCGTGCGCGGGTTGCGCGCGTCGTATAGCTGCTCGAGGCTTTGCTGCAGTGCCGCGGCGTCGCAGCGGCCCTGTTCGAACGGCAGACTGTCGAGCCATTCGCGCTCCTTGTCGTGCGTGAGGTAGACGCCCATGCCCATGAGCGCTTGCGTCGCCTCCTCTTCGGTGAGCCGACCGTCGCAGTCGGCGTCGAAGCAGACCACCACTTCTTTGCTTTTCATTACGCAGGTGCAATTAGCTGCATGCGCCGCTCCGCGCGGTGTGCTCGACTGCGAAAATAGTGCGAGATTGCGAACGGGCACGGACGAGCATGTGCCTGTCTGCCGCCAACGTAAGTGTCGTGCGCGCGACCGCAGATCGCCGTGCCGCTGCTCGACGCCGAGGGCCACGTGCACGGTACCTACCGCTTCGTAAGTGCGCCGCGCGGGCACGCAGCGCGGAAGCAGCGGCATGCTGACGCTGACCTACTTGCACTTCGCGCAAACCACCGAGCTGCGCGCGGGCAGCCGCGCGCTGACGCTGCACGGCGCCGCGCCGGTGGTCGTGCGCGCTCTGGCGCCGGAGAGCTCGCTGCAGCTCTGGAGCGCGAAGAAGCAGCACGCGAACAAGGTGAACCTCGGCGCGTACCACAACGACTTCTCCGACTGCGAGGTCGCCTACAGTCTGAGCGTGCCGCAGACGCACGTCTTCTTTTGCGGCTTTCTGCTGCACCTCGGGCCGCAGCTGGCCGTGTCGCTGCAGTCGCCCTCCGCCGCGGTGCAGCTGCGGCCGCGCGCGGCGCCGCGCGGCGCTGCCGGCACGCTGCCGCGTGACGCCGCGTACGTTGCGTACGCGGACGCGGACGACGTGCCGCGTTTGGCCGTCGAGTGCTCCGAGTTCGACCAGTTGGTCTACGGCGCGGAGCTCGGCGGCGAGACCGTGTGGGTCAACGACTGCGAGCGCGTCGTGCGCGTGCGCGAGCGCTTCCACGTGCAGGTCGGCGCGGCGACGCGCAGCGCGCCGACGAACTTCCCGGGCGAGCGCAGAGCCGCGACCGCTCCGGCGCTCGGCACGCCCGACGCGTTCTTCGACGCGGAAGCGGCGGCGTCGTTCGCGAAGCGCCGCGAACTCGAGGCGCTCTGGCGCGCCGCGCTGAACGGCGAGTGCGCGGCGCAAGCGCCGGTGGCGCCGCCGCAGAGCGCGCTGCTGCGACAGCTCCTCGCGCTGCTGCAGCGCGCGCGCGCGCCGAAACGCGACGCAAGTTACTAGCGCAAACGCCGGGCGTATAAAGCGCTAATTTTGTCCTATCAAATTTCTTTCTTTGTCTTGAAGATGCAGCGCGGAGCAAGCGCGCCGAAACCTGCGCGAGATTGATGGCCGTGGGAAACGCTCGGCTTGCGGAAACCCGCTGCGCGCCGGGAGACGCGCCGTCGGCGCGCGCTGCGCGCAAGACGACGAACGCGCTCTACGAGAGCGCCGTGGAGCCGCACGTGCAAAGCTTCGACCTGTTCCTCGAACACTTTCTGTCGCAGCTGCCGCACACGCTGCCGGCAGTGTACATCGACCCCGCGTTCGACTACGCGGTAAGCACGCGCACGCCGCTGGTGAGCGGCGCGGAGCACTTGGAAATTGCGGTGGAGGCGGTGGACGTGGCGCGCCCCGAGCTCGCGGTGAACGACGGGCTCGAGACGCGGCGCCGCCCCCTGTTTCCGAAGGAGTGCCGCACGGGCCTCTCCACCTACGCGGGCGCGCTCTCCGTGAAGCTGCGCTGCCGGCACTCGCGCTCGCAGCAGAGCTTCTCGACGGTGGTGCGCTGCGGCGCGCTACCGGTGATGTTGCGCTCGAAGGCGTGCAACTTGCGCGCGCTCTCGCGCGAGGCCGCGGTCGCCGTTGCCGGCGAGGAATTCGACGACGCGGGCGGCTACTTCGTGGTGAACGGGATGGAGAAAGTCGTCCGCTTCACGATCTGCCAGCGCGCGAACTTCCCGATCGTCGTGAAAGACGAGCGGTTCTGCGCGCGCGACCTGTTCTATAGCAGCTTCGCGTGCTACTTTCGCTCCGAGGCGGCAGACGGCACCGGCGTCAACAACATTCTGTACTGCACCGAAGACGGCCACCACGTGCTTCGGCTGTTGCTGAACCGGCGCGTGAAGCTGGTGCCGTTTTGGCTGCTGCTGCGCGCGCTGCTCTGGGCGCGCCCGCTCGAGGCGTTTCGCGAGCGCTTCGCGAGCAGCGGGCGCAACCTCGAGTTCGTGCGCGAGATGGAGCTGCACGCAGCCTCGTTCGATGTGCACGAAGGCAACTTCTCGGTTATTGACGCGCTCGAGAACCGCCACTTGTACTTGCTGGGCCGGCTCTTCTTCGACAGTGTTGTGCAGTTCCTGCCGCCCGGCGCGAGCTATAGCGACGCGGCGGCGTACGTCGTGCGCTACCACTTGCTTACGCACACAGACGACTGGGAGGAGAAGTTCGACACGCTCGTGCTGATGTTCGAGAAGCTGTGGCTCGCGCGCAAGGGCGCGATCGCGCCGGACAACCTCGACTCGCTGGCGTATCAGCAGGTGCTGACGCCGGGTCAGCTGTTCAGCACGGTGTTGAAGGACGCGCTGTGGAAGCTGTTGCGCGACGTAGCGCTGTGTTACTACACGCACTTGAACGACGTGCGCGCGGCGCAGCTCGACGTGTCTGCAGCGCTCGCGGACGCAAAGCTGTTCGAGTCGATCGTCGCGCGCTTCGGCCCGGCGGTCGGGGGCGAGCTGCACTACTTCTGCGCGACGGGCAACCTGCGGCCTTTCCAGATCGACTCGCAGCAGACTTCCGGCTGGGTGGTCACGGCGGACCGGCTGAACCACATGAAGTTCTTGTCGCACTTCCGCGCGGTGCACCGCGGGCAGTTCTTCACACAGGTGCGCTCGACGAGCGTGCGCAAGCTGACGGGCGACGCGTGGGGCTTCGTTTGCGCGGTGAACACGCCGGACGGCGGGCTGTGCGGCTTGCTGCAGCACTTAGCCAAGGACGCCACCGTGCTGAACACCGCGCGCAAGCGCGCCGCGGCGCGCGCGCTGCGCGAGCACTTGTTCGCGGGCGCTGGCTTGGAGAGTGCTCCGGCTGACGCGGACGGCGCTGCGAGCAGGCTCTGCAGCAGTTTCAGCGTGGTGGTGGACGGCGTGGTCATCGGCCGCGCGCCGAACGCGCGGTTCGCGGAGCTCTGTCGGCGGCTTCTCCGGTTGCGCGACGCGCGCATGTTCGGGCTCGACTTGTGCGACGAGGTCGCGCCGTTCGACCTTGCCAGCGGCACGAACCCCGGCGTCTTCGTGTTCACGGGCCCCGGTCGACTCGCGCGGCGCGTCGTGCAGCTCGCGAGCGGCGCGCCGCGACTGGTCGCGCCGCTGAGCCAGCCGTGGCTGGACATTGCTGTCGAGCCGACCGACGTCGCGCGCGCCGCGGAGCTGAAGGCGCTGTACTGCGCCGCGTTGCGCGCGGACACTGCGCCGCAGAGCGCGCCGCAGGCCGCGGCCGGCGCCTTGTCGTGCAACAGCGTCTGTCTGCGGCCCGCGTTCGTGGAGGGCAGCAAGACCGCGTTCCTGAGCATTCTCGCGAGTTTCACGCCGTTCTCGAACCACAACCAGTCGCCGCGCAACATGTATCAGTGCCAGATGCTCAAGCAAACGATGGGCACGCCGTTCCACTCGGTCCCGTGGCGCAACGACAACAAGGCCTACTACATTTTGAGTCCGAGCCGGCCGCTCGTGCGCACGGAGGACTACGACGCGTACGGGCTCGACAACTACCCGACCGGCACGAACGCGGTGGTCGCGGTGATCTCGTACACGGGCTTCGACATGGAGGACGCCGTGATCATCAACCGCGGCGCGGTCGAGCGCGGCCTGTTCGGCGGCTGCGTGTTCGCGACGAAGGTTTTCGAGGCGGCCCCGCCGCACGCGAGCGCGGCCGAGAAGAGCGCGTACGCGTTTTGCAACCTCACGGAGGCCGGCGAGACCGTGGTGCCGGGGCTCGACCGCGACGGCGTCGCGCCGGTCGGCGCGCTGCTGACCACGGGCACGCCGGTGGCGCGCAGCGTCAACGTGCAGAAGACTTCTGTCGCGCTGGGCGCCGCACAGACGGGCGAGTTCGTGCAGACGTACAAGGGCAGCGAGCCGGCGTACGTGCACAAGGTGACGTTGCTGGCGGCGGAGGCCGCGGGCGCGCCGATGCGGCTGCTGGTCACGTTCCGCTCGACGCGCACACCGGTGGTCGGCGACAAGTTCGCGTCACGCGCGGGGCAGAAAGGCATTCTGTCGCTACTGTACGACGCGGAAGACATGCCGTTCTCCGAGAGCGGCATCGTGCCCGACATTCTGTTCAACCCGCACGGGTTTCCGTCGCGCATGACGGTCGGCATGATGATCGAGTCGATGGCCGGTAAGGTCGCCGCGCTCTCCGGCGAGCTGCAGGACGGCACGCCGTTCCGCGCGTACGAAGACAAGCAGAATTTCGGCTCGTCGTGGATCGACGGCGGTGGCTACAAGGGCTGGCTGTACCGGCAGCAGCGCGAAACGCCGCGCGAGGCAGACGCGTGTTCGCCGGTGGACTATTTCGGCAAGGAGCTGCTGAGCCGCGGCTACAGCTACTACGGCAAAGAGACGTTGTACTCCGGCGTGCACGGCGCTCCGATCGAGTGCGACATTTTCACGGGCGTGATTTACTACCAGCGGCTGCGACACATGGTGAACGACAAATACCAGTGCCGCAACACGGGGCCCATCGACGCGCTGACGCACCAGCCGCTGAAAGGCCGCAAGCGCAAGGGCGGCACGCGCGTCGGCGAAATGGAGCGCGACTCGCTGCTCTCGCACGGCGCGAGTTTCACGGTGCAGGACCGGCTGCTGAACTGCTCCGACGGCACCGTGATGCACGTCTGCGCGAAGTGCGGCGTCATTTTGTCCGCGACCGAGGGCGGCGGCGCGGCGGCCGCCGGCGTGTTCTGCAGCGTGTGCCACGCGGCGTGCAAGAAGGTGATGCTGCCGTACATTTTCAAGTACTTCTGCAACGAACTGGCGATGCTGCGCGTGGTGCCGCGCGTCGCGCTCAGCGACGGCAACTGAGACAGTGGCAGTGCGTCGGCAGTGCGGACTGCGCGACGCGCATCGCCGTCTCGAGCTTCCACTCGAGCGCCGCGGCCGCGCGCTCCTCTTCGGCAGCGGCGGCGCTGTTGCGCAGCATTTGCGCGACGGCGCGCGCGTCGGCCGCGAAGCCCGCGAGTTCGCATAGGTGCGCGGGGTCCATGAACGCTGCGAGCAGCGCGAGCGGCTTGCAGAGGTCGTGCTGCAGAAACGCGCGCAGCTGCTTGAGCGTCTTCGGCCGGTCGACGCAGTCGCGCGCGGCCGCAATCTGCACCGTCTCGAGCAGCTGCGCGACGCTGCTCACGGGGACTTCGGGCCGCGCGGTGAAGGCGAATTGCTTGATCAGACTCGCGGTCAGGCTGCTGAGCAGCGCATCCTGCACCGAGGGCGCCAGCGCGAGCGGCGCGGACGCGGCGTCGCTGAGCGCGCCGGCGGGCTGTTGCGAGTGGCGCAGCCGCGCCGTGGCCTCCGCAAAGTGCTGGAGCCGCGCCAGCGTCTGCAACACTTTGTGCAGCGCGGCGACGGACAACGGCGCGCGGAACGTGCGGTTCGCTTCCTCGAGCAAGCTCTGACTCACCTTCGCGGCGTACACCACGCACTTTTTGGAGTGCGTGCGCAGCCACTCGCGCTCCAGCTGCTGCGCGAAGCCGGCGTCGTGCGCGCGCGCCGCCGCGGCGGCGCGCAGCGAAAAGAGGTTTAACAGAAACAGCTCAACTACCGCGGAGTCCGCGAGCGCGAGGCGCTTGCGCTCGCCGGCCAAGAGCGCGGAGAAACACTTTTCGTACTTTTCGCGCAGCGCGGTTTCGAGTTCGTGCTGCAGGTCGAGGCAGCACGCGTTTTCGAGCAGTGCGCCGAAGTAGTCGGCTGCGTGCAGCCGCTCGAAGTTGTCGAGAGTGCTGGCGAACAGTTCGCGCCGCACGCCGTTCTCTTCTGCCGCCGCGGCCGCTAGGTTCGTCACGCTGCGCACGGTGCTGAACAGCCCGCTGCGCGCCGCGTCCGCAGAGACCGCGGCGGAGAGCTTCGCGAAGTGCTCCTGCAGCGCCTTGCGCGTCAGCGCCTTGAGTTTCGCGTGTCGCGCGCAGAAACGCGCGTAGGCCGCCTTGGTGAGCGTCAGCGCGGACAGCAGCTCTGCGGCAGCCGGCTGCACGAACAGCTGGTACTCGGCGCGGCGCCCGTGCAGCAGCGCGTTCGCTTCGAGCGTCTGCTCGCGCGCCCCTTTCGCGGCCGTGCCGAGCGCGAGCCCGCGCTGCGCGACCGCGGTTTCGTAGGCAAGGAAGCGCGTCGTGGTCTCGCAGCAGAAGAGCTGCGCGTGCAGTGTCGCGATGCGCGCGCGCGCGGCTTTGGCCGCTGCGAGCGTGGCGGCTAGCGACTGGCGCAGTTCAGCCGGCGCCTTGCGCGGCGGCGCGCACTGCGCGAGGCGCGCCTGCAGCGCGGCGTAGGTCGCGGCGCCGGGCTGCGCGCGGTCGAGCGAGGATTCCTGCTGGGTGCGCGCTCGCACTTACCAGGTTGATGCACGCGTTGAACAGTTGGGCGCGGACGCGCGCGAGCGTCTGCGTTTCGGCGGCGCAGTCGAGGCCGCTCTCGTCGAGTTTCACTGCGTGCAGCAGTTGCGAACCTACGAGACACGGCGCTCAGCGCGTGCGCAGCGGCGAGCGCGAGGTTGGGCGCCGTTGCGGCCATGCCCGCTCAGTAAATAAATTGATTAATCTGCCGGCGATCTAAAAAGTCTCGCGATGTCGCGAGCTCGTTTGCTGCACCATGCAGCAGCTCACGCAGTCGGTCTTTAAAAATGTAAACCTGCTCAACCTCATTTACGATGACGAGAAGATTTTGCAAGAGGCGCGCGTGCGGCCCAGCGACGCTGCGCGCAGCACCGGCAAGAGTGCCGTGGCGGCGCAGGCGAAACACGTCAGAAAGCGCGCGCTTTTGGCCGCAAAGTCTGCGACTTCGACTGCGAGTTCCACCGCCGACAGCAGCGCGGAGTTCTCAATACTGCTGCAGTCGTCCGCGACGGCGACTTCGAGCGAACACGACTCCGGAAGCGCGAACGCTGCTTCGCACAGCTCAGCCGAGGCGCCAGTCGCAGCGCGCGCGCTGCGCCGCAGCGTAGAGCTCGCGCTGCCGGACTTCGACTCTGAGTCGGAGGACGCCGGGTCGCGCGTCGCCGCGGAAAAACCTCCAGAAGGCGCGCAAAGTGCGTTCGACAAGCTCAAAAACGACTTTACGGCGATCAGACGTGCGCCGCGCGCGAGCACTCCGCGAGCTGCGCCGCAGAGCTCCGCCTCGAAGCGCATCGCAACGCCGGGTTCCGAAGCGCAAGGCTTGCGGCAACTGGGTTCCGAAGCGCCGGAGCTGGTGGCAACGAAGCCGGTGGCGCCGAAGACGGTGGCAACGAAGACGGTGGCGCCGAGGACGGTGGCGGCGTCTGTAGTTATGCCGCTGGCTGATCCCCCGCCGGCTGCGAGCGCGACGCAGCAAACCAGCTTTCAGTCCTCTGGCGGAGCGCCTGCGCGGTCGAAAGCAGCCGAGAGCATCGGTTCTTCGGGCGAACTGGTGCTCGTAAACGCAGCAGCGCTGTCTCGGCCGACTGAGCGCGCTGTAGTGAGAAAGTCTCTTGTGGCGGCACGAGCGGCGCCGCCTGGTGCGCGCGAGGCAGGCATAGTGGCGCGCTTTGCAGCAAAGGCGAAGTCGCGGTTCAGCCGAGTCGAGACAGTCAAGGGAGAAGAAGTGCAAGCAGCGAGCGCGGGTTGGAACGCAAGCAACTCAGTGGTAGAGGAGCGGCGGAAATTCGCGCGGCCGAAGCTCTCGCGCGCGACGCATCCCGAAGGCCTCGAGACTCGTGCAGCTGCCGGCGTCAACGAGTTCAGCAAGTTTGAGCAGCGCGCGATTCAGAGAAAACTCGAGACGTCCGACAGTCTGAAGCGGATATACGCCGCGCTGGCCGCGGACCAGAGCGCCGCCTTGGGAGCAACGGAATTGCGCGCAGCGCGTAGCAGTTCGGCGCTAATCGCATCAAGCCTGCGCAAAGCGGCGCGTCTCGGACCCGAGCGCGCTCCGGCGGCACTGGAAGACGCACCTGGGATTGCGGCACAGCACTCGACGCCGGCCTCGCGCAGCGAGTCGTCGAGCTGGCCACCAGCCGCGCTGTCTGCTTCGGGCCGTCTGCGCACGGGTCGCGGCGAGGCGGCCGCGGGCGCCGCGGTCGATCAACCGGAAGAGGCGCGTTCCACCGCGGCATTAGCCATGGCTGTGTTTGACGACCGCGGCCTTGTCGCTGCGCAGCCGGCGCAGCTCCTTGGCACACTGAGCCGGGCTGCTTCGCCTGAGGCAGGCGGCGGCGAGAGAGCGCGCGCAGCGGAGGTTCGGGCTCGGGCTCGAGCGCGGTCGCAATTCGCGCTTCAGGCGCTGATGCAGTTGGACAGTTTGCAGAACGTCACCTTCGAGTTGCCGCGGCAAAAGACGCTGTGTTACGTGAAAAACCAAGCGCTGCTGAGAGTGAGTTTAGAGCTGGCGCGCGCTTCGGAAGTTACGGCCTCTCGCTCCGACGTCGGCGAAGGCGCGGTCGCGACTGCGCAAAGCGGCGCGGTCTCGAGCTCCGGCGAGTTGGCGTTCGAGTTCGAAGCGCTCGACGCGTCCGCGCTCGACGCGTCCGCGCTCGGCGCGTCCGCCCGCGAGACTGTCGGTAGGGCGGAGCGAGCAGCGGACGCGCGCGCTGAGGAGAACCTGCTGAGTAGAGGGCTCGGAGCGCTCTTAACGCGCTTTTGGACAGCGAACGCGCCGCCCGCACCCGCTGTCTCTCGCGAAGCTGAATCGCCTGTCGCAGAAGCTTGCGCAGCGCGTTCCGCTGCGGAAAAAGCCGCAGCGCTGCGCGCCGCGTCCAGCAGCTCTGTGTCAGCGACAGTTGCGGAAAGCGACGCTGCGGCGTTCGACGCGAGGTCGGCTGGGCGCCTCGCTGACGCGCCAGCTTCGCCGAGGGCAGCTGAGCGCCTCGCCGACGCGCCGGTTTCGCTGACGCGCAGTTTTGCAGAACCGCTTGTTGCAGCGAAAGCGGTTGGCGACTCGGCGACACGCCTCGCTGACTCACTCGACGTTGCGGTTCGCAGCTCTGCGGAGCGTAAAGGTGACGCAGCTGCCGCAGCGCCTCCGCTGGTTCCCGAATTCGATTCGGTCGTTAGCAGCACAGCGGTTGCGGATGCAGCCGCTTCTAGCCGCGGAGCTGGCAGCCGAGTGCGCAACGAAGGCGCTGTTTCGGACGACGGGACTAGTGTGCAGCAAAACGCTCGAGCTGCGTCCGGAACGAGCGTTGCGAGCGATGAGTACATGGCGCGGCGCAGACGCCGCCACAGCCAAGTGCTCGCTAACGCGTTCAGTCTGACGTTCAGCAGCTCTTCCGCTTCGGACGCAAAGACGACCAGTCGCTTCTCGGTGGAGCGACTGCCGGTGGCAAGCGGAAGCGTCGCGCTGCTGAGCGGCTCGGCGGAGCCGCGCGCCGCTTCGCGGGACGCGAGCGGAGCGCAGGCGAGGCGGCGCGTCTCGGAGTCGTTTAGCGCCGACTGGCCGCAGCCGAGTGCGCCGCCGCATTCGGCTCTGAACGTCGCAGGGTCGTTCGCGCAGTTGATTGAGGACGCAGAAAATCGGCTGACGCAGCAAGCGTTGCTGCAGCGCGGCAGCTTGAGCGGCCTCTCGCTGGAGCTACCCGCGGCGCTGGTTGCCGCGCGGGAAAGCAGACAGGAGAGTCCCGAGAAATTGGCAGCGCGTAGAGTCGCGATGCTCGCGGTGCGCGCGAGAAGAGCTCGGCTCTGCGCCCGCCCCAACTCGTTGCAGCAACGAAAGAGCGCTGCGCGGCGTCGCTCGAAGCTTGACCCGCGCGCCGTGGAAGCTGCTTGGGCAGCGCACCGCAGAGCGCTCCTGCCCGCGACGCTGCCGTCGCTGTTGAGGCAGCTGCGTTACAAGAACCGCTCTGTCGCGCGCTGGCGGCGACCGTCGCAGCCAACCGAAGCCGCCCACGGCGTCGTCGAGGAGCCGGCGGCGCCGCTGAGGTCTTGGTTCGAGCTGGGCTTGCGGTTCGGTGGAACGCCCGAGAAGGTGCCGCCGGAGGTGCTGCAGTTGCTCGGCAACGTGCTGTACCGAAAGCGCGCGGGCGTGTCCGCGGCGAGCACGGGCGCGCGAAATGGAACGGCCAGCGCCAGCAGCGGCGCGCAGGTGCCCGAGGCCGCGGCTGAGAAGACGCCTTTGAGCAGCATGCGCGCCGCAGCGCCGCCGGCGGCGACGCTAGAGAGCGTAGCGGCCGAATCTGTAACCGGTTCCGCAACCGGTTCCGCAACCGGTTCCGCAACCGGTTCGGCGGCAGAGTCCGCTGCGACAAGCGACGAATCAGTCGCGGTCTGCGCAGACGCGCCCGTGGCACTCAGCGAGGTGATGAGCCGCCCGACGCCTCGCGCGTCGGCAGAGAGCGGCGAGCAGTCGAGCGCCTGCAGCGGCGGCGCGGTTGCTGCGCGCAGAGCGGAAGTCTGGGCGGCTCCGCTGCAAGAACCGTCTGCGCTGAGCTGCGGGATGGAGTACGGCGCTTTTCGCCGCTGGGCGAGCGGCATGCGCGGCGCGCGCGACTCGTCGACGGAGCGGCAAATGAGCGAGGTCTACTGCTTCTGCCTGGCGGCGGCGGAGAGTCTGGCTGCGGACAGCGGCGCGCGTGGCCGAGCGCTCGACGCAGAAGCGGCGGACGACGCGGCCGACGGCGCGGGCGACGGCGCGGGCGACGGCGCGGGCGAGTCGCGCGACTTGGTGCGGCTGTTTCTGAGTCCGTTCTCGCGCGAGGAGCTGCGCGCATTTTCGAGCGAGCGCTTGTGCGCGTTGAGCAAGATCAGCGTCGCGGCAGTGTTCGCCGCGACGCAGGGCAGCGGCGCAACGGCCGCCGCGTCCTACACCGCGCTGCTTGCGCGCCACGAGGGCTATCTGGCGGAGCGGCGCTTTCTGCTGCGGCTGCGCGGGCTGGTGCGGGCGCGGCTGCAGACGAGCTTGGCGACGTTGCGCGAACGGCTGGGGTTGCGGCAGTGGCGCGCAGAGTTGCGCAGCACGCAGTTTGCGTACGCGAAGGTGCTGTCCATCCTGCGTCTGCGGTACGCGCTGCAGATCTCGAGCGTGTTTGTGCTGCTGCGGAGCAACATGCTGGAGCGGCGGCCCGTGCGCGCCTCGGCGCCCGCGCTGTGGCTCGAGCGGCGCGCGCCCGCGCGAGCGCCCTTTGGACTCGTGCAGCCGGCGACTGCGGCGCACAATCCGTGCGTCGTGCGCGCGGGCGCGTCGGCCGCGGTTGACCGCGCGCTAAAGCAGATGTACGAACAAGAGGACTACCAAAGGGCGCTTTGCGCGGCCAAAAGTTTGTACGCACACATTCAGCGCGCGCAGCACTAGCTGCGCGCTAGCTCCGCGCGCCGCTGCAGGACAGCGCGGCGCGCCAATTTGTCGGCCGAATTTGGATAGTCAGTATTTTATCATAGAATGAAGCGCTCGTTCAGATCTTTGGAGGAAGACGAGGACGTTGGAGACAACAGTTTGAAACGCTCGGCGGTGAGCGTGGAGCAGCGCAGTTCGGCGGCCGTCGCGGGGCCTGCTGAGCGCGACGCGCCGGTTGCGGCGCGGCCGCGTGCGGCTCTCAGCGTTTCCTCGAGAGACGGAGCTGCGAGCGGCAGTGCGGAAGCTTCGACGGCCGCGAGCAAGCCGGCGAGCGACGCGGGCGAGGAGAGCGGCGCGGCGGAGCCGGCGGCGAAGGCAGCGCCGGCTGCGGCTGCGGCTGCGCCCGTGGCTGCGCCCGTGGCTGCGCCCGCGGCTGCGCCCGCGGCTGTGCCCGCGGAGCCGGGCGCGAAGCCGGCGGACGCGGCTCCGAGCGCCGGCTTTAAATTTAGCCGCTTTTTGTGCGCGGAGGGTTTTTGGTCGGAGCCGGACAAA
>NW_020873846.1:701402-711659 GCF_001901225.1 Dermatophagoides pteronyssinus
ACTGCGGCATTCAGTGGAAAGCGTGCGCGCAACGCTTGCGCGTCGTCGCCGCGCGACTCGCGCGCGAGCAGCACGACTTCAGCGGCGCAGCTCGCGAGCGCTAGCACGAGCAGCGTCCAGAAGCCGAACTGCCCGAGGTTGGCGACGCGCGCGTCGCTGACAAAAACGAGGCACCAGAGCACGAATAGTGCGACGCCCGCGACCTTGTACTCGCTGCTGATACTGAGTGCCACGGCGAGTAGCACGAAGAGAGTCAGCGGGACGATGAGCGGGTTAACTCTCGCGCGATTTTCGTGCCTCATCGAAAGTTACATGCAGCACGCGAAGAGCATTATTTAGTTCTTCTTTGCAATGTAGGCGTACGCCAACTTGGTGCTGAAGAACAACGCGGCCGCCATCAACAGCGTCAAGGCGTACGAGAGAACGCGCGAAAGTTTTTTCTGCGCCTTGTTCAGCGAGTCGTGCACCTGGTCCATCGGAACCGTTTGCGACGGGTTGTTCTGGATTTCGGGTAGCGTGGCCGACTCGTGCACGCTCGCGAAGGACGCGTGGCCGCCGCTGCCAGAAGCTGCCGCCTCGCTTGCGAGCAGGAAAACCTGGCTTGCGCGCAACGGGGTTTTTTTCGGTTTTCCGGGAGAAACGCGGCGCATCGCAGATCGGTTTTATAAAATTGTTAAAATGCTCGCACATTATTAGCCTGGCTTGTACAGCAGTGCGGGCTGCACGCGCCGCTGACCCGTGCGGGGCGCCCGGCGCGCGCAGCGGGCGGCCGCGATTTTTTTAGTTACTTCTCATAATTTGCGCAGTATGGCGCGGCAGCTGCTGAAGCGCCGCCGGTTGGCGCTAGAGCATCTGCGCGAGGCGCAGCGCGCCGCGCTCGCGGCCGCGCCAGCCGGCCGCGAAGCTAGCTGCACGCCCGCGCTGAGTCCACGCGTCGCGACGCTCGTGGTGGACCTTCGCAAGAGCAAGCCGGGCAGTCGGAAGCGCTGCGGGTTGCTCGCGGCGCTCGCGGCGCTCGCGCCCGCTGACCTTCCGCGCGACGTCCTCACGGAGCTGGAGCTGCAGGCCCTACCTTCTCGCGACGCCGCTGCCGCTGCCGCTTGCGGCGCAGTCTCTCCTGGTGAAAAGTCTCCTGGTGAAAAGTCTCCTGGTGAAGAGTCTCCTGGTGAAGAATCTATTGTTGAGGAGTCTCCTGGTGGAAAGTCTCCTGTTGAGGAGTCTGCTGGTGAAGAATCTCCTGTTGAGGAGTCTCCTGTTGAGGAGTCTCCTGGTGAGGAGTCTCCTGTTGAGGAGTCTCCTGTTGAGGAGTCTCCTGTTGAGGAGTCTGCTGCGGAGGACTATTCTCGCGCATCGGCTCGCGCAGGGGGACTGCCTCGCGCGGACAGCGAGTCGCGGCCGAGCGCCGCAGACTTCGCGGCTATCCGGAGTCAGGACGCTGCGGCGCACTTGGAGTGGCTGCAAGCGCGTCCCGAGTTCGCGCCTGCAGACGGCGCCGACGCCGAGCTCCGCCCGCGCGAGCGCATGCTCGCAGACGGCTGCTGCGTGGTCGGCGGCGCGGGCAGCGAGGCGCTCGCGGACGCGCGCGCCGCGCTGCCGGTCGCGGACTGCGAAGTCCAGTTCATCGAGAACTTGCGCGCGCACTACGTGAACGTCGTGGTGGGCGGCACGGGCACAGGTAAGTCCACGCAGATTCCGCAGTTCGTGCTGGCCGCGGGCTTTGTGCGCGCCGGCGCTGCGCCGCTCGCGGTGTGCGTGACGCAGCCGCGGCGCGCGGCCGTGAAGGCCGTCTACAGCCGCATTGCCGAAGAGCTCGGCAGCAGCGCGCAGCACGTAGCCTACCACATTCGCGACGGTTTTTGCCGCGCCCGCGGCGCCGAGTTTCTGCGCGTCGTCACGGAGGCCATGCTGCTGAACTACATCAAACAAGACTTCTTGCTGCGGCGCTTTAGCGTGGTGGTGCTCGACGAAGTGCACGAGCGCTCGCACTACTGCGACATGCTGCTCTTTCTGTTGAGCGTCATCTGCCGCGCGCGGCACGCGGCGAGCTGCGCGGACGCGCGCGTTGCTCCGCTCCGGCTTGTGCTGATGAGCGCGACGCTCTGCGTGAACGGCGAAAACTTTTTCGAGCTCGACGCGCTGTTCGCCGGGTTTGCGCGCGCGCAGCTGCGCGTGAACGGCGTAACGCACCGCGTCACAGAGCACTTCGAGCCCCGCGAGCCGGCGTCCATTTTAGACGCGGCCGCAGCGCTCGTCCTGAAGATTCACGCAAAACTGCCGCCGGGTTCCGTGCTCGTCTTTCTGCCCGGAAAGCGTGAAATTGGCGCCGTGCAGGCTCTGCTGGAAGCCGCGCAGAGCGAGGACGCGCCACAACGCGACGAGCTGCAGCTCGAGGCCGACAGCGACGACGCGGAGGCGCTTTCCGCCGACGCGCTGTCCGCCGACGCGCTTTCCGCGTCCGGCACGCCGAGCTCCGCGCTGCGCGGCGCTTCCGGCGCAGACGCTGGCGGAGGCGCGGACGCGGAGGACTTGCACATGGGCAGACTGCTCCGCGCCGTCCAGCGCCGCGCGCCCGAGGCCGACGCGGCGTACGCCGGAGCAGGCTTTGGGCGCGGACGGCTGCGCGTCTTCCAGCTGTACTCCGGCGTCGACAGCGTTGCGCTGCGCGCGCTGTACGCGCCTCCCGCCGCAGACGAGCGCTTTGTGGTGCTGGCGACGAATGTCGCGGAGACCTCGATCACGGTGCCAAACGTGCGCTACGTTGTGGACAGCTGTCTCGTGAAGCAGAAAACGTTTGCCAGCTGCGACAGCGTGGCGTCCGTCTCGCTCGCGAACGTCTCGCGCGCCAGCGCGATCCAGCGCGCGGGCCGCTGCGGTCGCGTGGGCCCGGGCCACTGCTACCGGCTTTGTTCGCGCGAGACGTTTGCGCAGTTCGCGAACTTCAGCGAGCCGGAAATTCAAAAAGTGCCCTGCGACGCGCTGGTGCTCTTTTTGGCGGCGCTGGGCGCGCGCAGCGTTTCGAGATTCGTCGCGCAGTTCAAGCTGCCGGCGGCCGCCGTCGCGAGTGGCGTCGCGGCGCTGCAGTGGCTCGGCTTGCTCGCGCCGGGACGCGAGTTGCGCATCACGCCGAAGGGCCGCATGGTCGTCGACCTTAGCCACGATGCGACGGCCGCGGCTGCGCTGCTGCGCTTGCTGCACTGCTGCGTGCACCGCAGCGACGGCCGCGCGTTTGGCTGGCTGAGCTTCCAGTTCCTTTTGCTCTGCGAGCAGCCGCGGCTGCGCGACGCCGCGCAGCTCGCGCCGAACGCCGCGGATCGCGACGACCTCGACTACTGCCTGCGCGCGTACAGCGCGCTGACCGCGGATGCGCGGCCGCGGGGCGAAGGATGGCTGAACGGACTTGTGGCGCAGTGGCGAGCGCTGCTCGCGAACTGCGAGCGCGTGTTGCGCGCGCACAGCGCGCACTTCAACTGCGAAGCCGCCGCGCTTGCCGCGTTCGCGGCCAGCCTCGCGCCCGAGCAAGCGGCTGCCGGCGCTTGGCCGCGCGGCAGCGCCGCGCCGGAACTCGTGCAGGCGTTGCGCACGTGCGTTTGCGTCGACTACGCGCCGCAGATCGCGCTGCGCTACACGCAAGTCCGGTCTATGACGCAGACAGACGTGCAGAGCTTGGCGCGCAGCGAGTACGCGAAGTTCAAGCGCGGCTACCTGTGCGAGCGCGTGCGCAAGCCGCTGCTCATCGACTCGGCGAGCGCGCTCTACAAGCGGCGGCCTCAGCCCGCGCAGCTTTGCTTCCTGAAGCTGCGCAGGCAAGCCGAGCGCGAAACGATGCAGTGCGTGCTCTCAGTGCCGAGCCTCGAGCAGGTGCGCGCCGTGTTGGACGCGGAACGCAAGCGCGTGCCGCTGCTCGCACAGCTCGAAAGCGCGGCTGCGAGCAGCTAGACGGCCAGCGCGAGCGGCGGCGGCGGCTCGCGCGCGGCGCACACGCGGCTGAGCACGCCGACCGCGCGGAACTGCGTGCGCAGCGTCTGCGCGTGCGCGTCCTGCGGCTCGTAGAGCACCTGAAAGCTGCCGCTGCCGATGGACACCGGCTTGCCCATGATGATAGACTCCGAGACGCCGTGCAGTGACTCCGTTTTTTTGTGGATCGCTGCCTCGAACAAGTGCTCGTTTGTTTGCTCGAAACTCGCGAGACACAGCACCGAAGACTTCATTTTTTCAATGCCCTGCCGGCTGATGCCGAGCACGTCGCCGCGCGTAGTCATCACGTCCGCGAGCAGCTGCATGTGCCGGACGTCGATGTCGATGCTGTACGCCTCCATGCAGCTGCGCACCTCGTTGATGATCGCGGTGCGCGCGGCTTCGATGCCGAGCACCTTCTTGATCTCAATGATGTTGTTGGACGCGACGTGGTACGCGTCGACGCCCTCGAAGCCCATCACGTCGCGCAGCCCGGTGCCTTCGACGACGACGTTGTAGCCGGGCGCCGCGCCACCGCTCTCTTGAATGATGCAGCGGTTGATCGAGGGCAGGCCGCAGACGGGCACGCTGACGACCGACTCGACAATCGACGCGAGGTGCCGACTGAGCTCGTTGCTTTTCGCGTTGCTCGGCGGGTAGATCCGCAGGTTGTACTTGTCCGCGACCTCGATCATCTGCGGCTGCAGCTTCAGTTTGTTGCAGAGCTTTCTGCCGACGAGCGCGGCCTGCACGCTCGCGGCGTCCACCAGCAGAAAGTTCTTCGCTATGCGGCGCTTGTCGAGCTCGACGAGCACGTGCGGGCTCGTCTTGTTGATCACGCATCGAATACCCGCGCAGATGTCCTGCAGCGTGGTCCGCTGCAGCTTCGCCTTTACGAACTGCGCGAAGCGAAAGCTGCCGCTGTTGTAGCGCAGCGGAATGGTCATGATCGGGCTGCTAATCAGTTCAGTGGCGTTGATAATCTCGCGAATGCGCGGCACGCCGAGCGTCACGTTCATGTTCGAGACGCCCGCGAAGTGAAACGTCTTGAGCGTCATTTGCGTGCCCGGCTCGCCGATCGACTGCGCAGCGGTTGCGCCGACTGCCTCGCCAGGCTCGCAAATCGCCGCGGTGAATTTTACACACAGCAGCTGCACGAACTGGAAAAGCGTCTGAAAGCTGGTCGGCTTGGTGAAGAGCGCGCTAAGCGCGATCGCGGGGTCCGCGGCGCGCTCATGCTCGCGCAGTCGCAGCTCGTACAGCGCACGGGGCGACGCCGACGGCGCGCGCTCACGCGCTTGCAGCAGTTGCTGCAGAGCGGCGCGGTACTGATCGGGCGTCAGCGCGGGCGGCAGGCCGAGCTCGGCGCGCGCCTTCGCGGCGCCCGCGGCGAACTCGCTGCACCAGTTAAGCAGTTTGATGCGGAAGCTGCTCAGCTTGTGCTCTGCGAGCTGCAGCGCGCGCGCCTGCTGCTCTTGGAAGAAGCAGTGCTTGGGCATCAGCAGGTGGACCAGAAAGTGCGTCCAGCGCTCGATCTCGTACGGCAACAGCGGCAGCGCGCGCTGGAAGGGCGAGAGCTCGCCGTTGCGCAGCCTGAAAGTGAGCAGCGCGAACCACGACTCGGCGATCAGCGAGTCGTGCGCGACGCGCTCAAACGCACGGTCGTTTTCATCGGGCGGCGCGTCTTCCGCGACGCCCGCCTTGCGCAACAGCGCCTGCACAGCGCTGAGGCGCTCGCGCAGCGTCTGCGAAAGGTGTGCGGCGTTGGCGGCGGCGTACGCGAGCAGCGCGCGCAGCGCGTGTAGCGTCAAGGGCGGAAGCTCCGGCGGCAAAATCTGCAGCTCCCGCAGCGCGTCCGCGCCTGCGGCTTCGCGTGCCGGCGCAGAGACGTACAGGCATTCCTGCAATTCGTGCAGCGCGGTGAGCGGATGCATCACGACGTAAGACTGGATCTGGCGCATCGCGTGATCGAGGTCGAGCAAACAGTCCTTGCTTTCCTTGTAGAGCGGGTTGACGCCGTCGTCGCCGTACAAAAACTGAATGACCTGGTTCTCGCTGCTGCGGACCGTGTAGTCGTAGCGCACGCAGAGGTCTTCGAGCGCCTTCATTAGACGGCGCTGCATGTAGCCCGTGTCGGCAGTCTTGACAGCCGTGTCGACAAGTCCTTCGCGGCCAGACATGGTGTGGAAAAAGAATTCGTCAGCTTCGAGTCCTTCGTAGAAAGGCTTTACGACGAAACCTCGCGCGCGCGGCGTGTTCGCTGCGGAGAGCGAGAAGTGCGGCAGAGTGCGCCCGCGAAAGCCGTTCCAAATGCGCTTGCCGTTGACGGTCTGCTGGCCGACGCAGGTGATCATTTGCGCGAGATTCACCAAACTGCCTTTGGCGCCGGAGAAGAACATGATCAGCGGTTTGTTGTGGTAGTTGAGGTTGCGGATCGCGACATTGCCGCCCTCCTCGCGCAGTCCGTCTAGAATGCGCTTGCTGCGCGACTCGAGCGTTTCCTCGGCGGTGCAGCCAGAGTCGGGCACTAGCTGCTTCAACTCGTGTTGTCGGCTGAGCGCCTTCAACTGCTGCATGCCGCGCGCAATCATTTCGCGCTTGTCTTCGAGGATGGGTCGCGAGGGCGTGACGTCGTCGATGCCAATGGTCATGCCGCGCAGCTGGAACCAGCGCGAGATGAGACGCGCCGCGCGGTTCATGACGACGACCGCTTTTCGCGGCGAGTTGTATTGCAGAATGTTGAAGAACAGCCCTCGCTTGCTCCCGCTGCCGAGCACGGTCTTGCCTAGGCTGCCGCAGAGCACTTCGGAGCGGTCGACGACGACGAAGCCGTCGTTCACGCACATGAAGTCTGGCAAACCAGTTGCGCCTTCGAAGTTCTTCTCTTTGGTCTGGAACGAGACCAGCAAGTTGCTGCGCCGGTTCGGGCGAAGCAGCAGACTGAAGAGCTGCTTCCCGGTCCAGAGCAGTGCGGGCTTCAAAATCGCAGGCCGCGGCATGTCGATGTCGATGCGGCCGTTGTTGAAGGCAACGGCAAGCTGCATGAACTGCGTGTGCACGAAGAACACGTCGCGGCGCGTGAGCATCCAAATACCGCTCAAGAAGTCCTGCGTCAAGGCGATCAGCGGCGCGCCGTTCTTCGGCGTGCTGATGTTGCGCGAGACGAGCATCAAGTGCTTTGTTTCGGCGCGCGCCTCGTGCGTCTGCGGGAGGTGGCAGTTCATCTCATCGCCGTCGAAGTCGGCGTTGTACGGCGTGCAGACGCACTCATTGAAGCGCAGCGTGCGCTCTGGCATCACCTTCGCGCGGTGAGCCATGATCGACTGCCTGTGCAGCGAGGGTTGTCGGTTGAAGATAACGTAGTCGTCGTTCCACAGATGCCGCTCGACGACGTCGCCGAACTGCAAGTTCTGCGCGGCCGCGTTGCGGTTCACAAAGCGCAAAGAGGTTCGCACTCCGGTCTTCGTTTTCAGAACGGAGAGCGCGCCGGGCCACTGTCCCGGTCCGTTGCGCACGCACTGCTGCAGCTTCGCGAGATTAAACTGCGTGACGTGCTCGGGGAAGGTGAGTCGCGTGGCGCAGAACAGCGGAACGCACAGGTCCGTGACAGCACAGTTCGGGTCAGGCGATATAACTGAGCGGCCCGAAAAGTCGACGCGCTTGCCGGACAAGTTGCCGCGGAAGCGGCCGTCCTTGCCCTTGAGCCGCTGCGCAATGCCGCGGCCGAGCACGATGCTGCCGCCAGGCTTGCCGAGCTTCGAGAACACGTTGGCGAGCTGCGGAAAGTCGGAGTTGACGTACTTGACTACGTGCGCCTGCAGCAGCTCGATCTGGCCGAGAATGTGCGAGAAAGAAGAGCCGTTCTGCTGCGCCGTGAGGATCTGCTGCGTAATCTGCACTATGTCGCGAATCGCAACAGTGAGATCGTCTTCGTTCTTGCCGGCTTCGCCGAGGTTGACCGTCGGACGAATGGAAGAAGGCGGCACGAGGAACGTTGAAATGATGCAGTTCTCCGGGTTGCAAATGCCCATCACGCCAAGATCCGCTGAACTGATCTTGCGAAAGAGGTCGAGCACGCGCTTTGCGTTGAAGTCGATTAGCTGCTTGCGTTGGTGGCCGTCTTCGTCGCGCAACATGACCTCGTTCACTGCCTTCAGAAAAACTTCCGGGCGACCCTGGTTCAGCTTGCGTATGGTGCCCTGCACGGCGCCGCAGCTGGCGCAGTTCGCAACCTTTTTGCAGGCCTCCACCATGTCGCTGAAGATCGCTTTTTTTCGCGTGGTGTCGCGGTTCGAGCCGTTCAGCTGCCGGTGGTAAAGTTGCTTTAAGCTGTCGGTGAGCAGCAGCGCGCCGCAGCGTTTGCAAATGCACTTGAGGATCATGATCACGTATTTGAAATAGCCGGGGTGGAAAACCGGGAAGGGCAACGCGACAAAGCCCCAGTGGCCGACGCACTCCTCCCACGGCTTGTTGCACGCGGCGCAGCTAGAGCTGGATTTCTGTTTGGTCGCAGAGTCGCCGCGGCTCGCGCCGAGATGCATGTCGAGTGGCCCGTGCGGCGCAGGTTTGTTATCGTCGTAGAGCAGCGAAGACGAGATTTGCGCCGAGGCGAGGCGCATAATGTCGCTGTTCGACAACATGTCGAACTTGAGCCCCGTGATGACCCAACGCACGGAGGCGAGCGTCGCGTACCGCTTGCTCGTCGAACCTTCCGAAGCCATGTGTTCTGCGTTTATACCATCGCCACTGTTTCGCGCGCGAAAAGCTTCGACCAAGGTTGCGAATGCTGGCGAGCAGACGGAAAATTGCGCTCTGCTGGCGTTTTTTCTTATTATTTTCGGAAAACCTCGGCGCGGCCATGGCAATTGGAAAGCCGCTCGAGTTGCTCACTCAGTCTGTTGGCTTCGTCGTCTGCGTGGACTTGAAGACGCACACTAAGCTGCGAGGCACGCTGATTACGGTGGATGACTGCATGAATTTGTATCTAAAGGACGTGACTGTCACGACAGTCGACCACGCGGAGCGGCCTGCGGACGAGTTTTTCGTGCGAGGCAGTCAGATTTGCTACTTGTGTTTGCCAGACATGCTGCAATACTCGCCGATTTTCCCGCAGCCCGCGCTCGACTAGCCTGATATGAAAATATTTACGAGATTCTGCCGTAGCGAGTTTTAAAATATTAGTATTTTTGCAATAGCATTTTCCAAACGGAGAATGGCGGCAGAACAGTTTCAAGGCCTTGGGTGCTACGCAGTCAGCTCTGCTAAAGGAAGTGATTTAGCAGAGAAGAAAGACCTCCCCACTGTTCGCAATTCGCGCAACTTTTCCGCGCTCGCGCAATCTCTTGAGAGCGGTCCTGATCGCAGAACTGGCGCAGAAGACGGCGAGCGATACGATGCGGATTCCGGGCGCCGCTCTGTGTTTGGCAGAAACCAGTTCGGGCGCGCGCAGAGCGGAGTGAGTGAGGCCGCGCCGCAGCTTTTGCGTCGGGGCGGATACGCAATCGCGGAGCTGAATCGCGAAAATGCGGCCGACGCGAAGCGCGACGCGGAGCCCGCATCTGAAGGTGCTTCGCAGACGGAAGCCGCGCCGAAGGCGGTCGACACCCCGGCGGCGGACGTGGATTCCCTGATCAAGTCGGGCTTCGGCGGCTACTTCGCGACCGACAAAAGCAGAGCTGCAAGCGTTGCGCCAGCGTTCATTCCGGCTGCTTCTTCTTCTCGCTCGCGCAACCTAGCCGGGCTGCTTGCGGAAGACCCGGAGCCGCCGCGCGGCGGCCGTTTCCGAGACCAGGGCGCGCGCTTCGGACCTTCGCAGAGCGGAAGCATGCGCGGCGACGGCTACCGTCCTGGCTCGCGCTACTACGCGGGCGCGGATGGCAATCGTTCCGGCTCCTACGGCGACCTCGCTGGAGACTTCAGCGACGACGAGTTGCGGCTGCAGATCGACGCCGCGGAGTTAGAGCGCGAGGCCAAGAAAAAGGCCGAGGCACAGCGTCAGCGCGATGCGAAGCGCCGCGCCGAAGAGGAACAGCGACTGCAGCGAGAGCTCGAGGAACAAAAGCGCATGCAGCAGGATCTTGTCTTGCAGAAGATCTATTCTGGCAAGTTGCTGATCGCGAGCGAGGAGCAGCTTGCGCACTGCGTTGAGCTAACTAAGCAGCTGGTTGACCGCGAGTCGAGTGTGGAGCTGTATGTTGAGAAGATCTGCGAGTTGTTCGGCGAGCCGCTCGTCAGCACTGTGCCGGTGATGGTGTTGTGGTGTGTGCTGATCACGCGCTACGTCGTCGCCTGCAACGCTTACGC